>PVJO010014230.1:0-49268 GCA_004026905.1 Hystrix cristata
CAGGTACTGTGGGACAACCCAATAGGTTGGCACAATGAGGGGGCAATGGCCCCTTGTGAAGGGCTGGAGCCACCACCCTTGGCCACCTCTGGTTGCTGCCAGCCTTGGCAGGCGCCGCCTGTGTCTCCTTCCGGCAGATGGAGGCTGAGCCTCAGAGTGTGACTGTTTATCGTGATCTCTGGGTTCCTGTTACCCCAGATCTGTACAGAATTCTTGTTGTGGGAACTCTTGATCCTTCCAAGCATCATGAATTCTCCCCACACAAAGAAACAAACTCTGAGCAAATAAACTCAGCTTCAGTATCTCATCTAACCTAAATATTATAAATCTATGTGTTTTAGAAACAAGACTGTCCAGTATCTATTAACAAGAAATACTCTGGCAAGTTATATCTTTTGCTTTTTGGAAATCTTGCTGTTCCATTCAAATATTGATTAAATTCTCAGGCTTTTGAAGTCTTCCCTGTAACATGTTCTCCTATACGTGTGATGAAATTTTTAATATGGTATAAATTTTTCCTCAAGGGATGAGGCTGCCAAGCCAAACATCCTCCTAAAACACAACCTTTCTCAAGGCAGCATGGTGGTGGCTTCATTTCGCCAATAAGACGCGGTAGCTGGCATTTTCCAGGGTATTATAGGACAACATGTAGATTGTTTGAAACCATCTTCTTGTGCTGAAAGATGACACATTTATGCTTGTCTCCAGGCTGGGGTTCTAATAGATATTCTCACTACTATTATTTAGAAAACACATTAAAACGTAATTTGTTGGAAGATAATCTAAGAATTGCAACACTGAACCATTATTGAAGCCTAAATTCATTTAGGAAAGTTAATCCTCCCTCATGATTTGTGAAAGGTTATATGTCAACATTTATAAGGTAAATATGTGAGTGATGAAGTTTTCTCTTTCACACTTGTGAAATATCACACCAAAGCAGAAAGCTCATGGTGGGAGGTTGCTTCATCTCCTTTTACCCAGCAGGCCGCAGCATCATGAAGGTGAGGGACTGTGCCAAAAAGACAGGGTGTGACTTAAAGTTCACGTGTTTAGTTTTATAAAACCCAAATTAAGTACGTATATAGGTGCAGGTAAAGATTCTGCTTCAATGAGCTGAGACTCTCATTAAAATCTTGGCGTGGGGAGAGCAGGGTTGTAAACTTTCTGGATTACCATTCATTCACTAATGTGACTACAGCAAGAGAAATAAGTGAAGATCACTCTTTATGAATTTCATTAATTCACCATGAAAAATATAAGTACCGATCTATGCACAAGTAAATAAGCCATAGTAATTTTTCATTAATTCACCATGAAAAATATAATATAAGTACCGATCTATGCACAAGTAAATAAGCCATAGTAATTTTTTTAGCCCTCTTAATTTCTTTTCTTTAAACTCAAATCTTAGGATGTCTTTGTAGGGAAACAGGGTCTTCACTGTTAGCAAGGTAATTTCTGCATTGCAGAGTTCCTCCCTCCGTGTTTTTCTCCCGTATTCCTCTATTCAATCTGGCTGCCAGTCAGAAACAAAGGGACAGTTTCTCACACCTGTAGACAGCGATTCCTCTGGCTCTGTCAGAGGGAGGTATTAGTGGTCCTGCTATTATAGCTTTTCTATGCTACATGTTTTTGTTGTCAAATGCTATGGTACTAACAGCACACAATTTCCTACGTATGTCATGAGCCTGTAGTAAGCAAGGATCATATATATGCGCATGTGTGTTTCTTCTAGCTCTAGCAAAATTATGAGTGCATCAATGATGCATGAATATTTGCTGAATAAATAAGTTAGTGAGGAAGTCTTTTCCCAACCACATATTACCTGGACAGCCGTTTACTTTTTATATTTCATAGAATACATCAGATAACTCAGTATAGTTTCTTTAGTTTCCTCTACTGTATCATCATTCATTTAGACTCTAGATACATTTTGTATCACCACAGATATCTGGATATGGGGGGGTGATTTACAAGAGGACTATATTTTTCATTCTATTTATAATTTACTATTCTTGTAAAATGCAATAAACAGGAGTATCTTATGATTGAACAGAAACAAAAATTACACAGAAGAGAGAAGATCTGAGATACATTTTTATAACCAAATTTGATCCAATTCTTACTTCGGTGAGATACATCTGCGGCAGTGTGGACTGTGGCCCACAAGGCTCTCATGTGGTTCCCAGTGAGATGATGTTGAGATACAAGAATCTCCAAGATGTGGAGGCTCTCATTTAACCCTTGGATGACAAACAATATAAACATTATAATATTACTTTGGGGGATGTGTCTCTCACAAGGTTGTTTAAATTACTGGGAGCCCCATTAGTGAATAAAGACTGGAATAATTGTTTTCTAAAAAAAAAAAAGAAAAGATGTGGAGCCTCTGGGTGAGGATGAGGTCATGGGGATCCGCCTCAGAAAGGATTTATGCTGGTCTCAAGACCAACACAGTTCCCAGGAGACTAGGGTTTTGTTGTAAAAAGATCGAGTGTGGCTCCTGCATCTCCCTGGTTTCCTGTCACAGCTCTCTTCCTCTCACAAATGCCGCATGGTGACACCACCTGTAATGCCGTAGTGTAGCTCACAGATCTGTACTGGGGGCTGAACCAGTGAGGCCACCTCATCTTAGACCTTCAGCCTCCAGATCTGTGAGTAAATGAACCTCCTTTCCACATCTGTCCCCAGCCTTGGGTAGTTTGTTATGCCAACAGAAAACAGACTAATGCAACCACAATCACTATGGTATTTCCTAGTTATGCTCAAAAGAGCTTAACATGCCATGGTTAAAATTTAAGAAAATGATGGAAAAAATGATGAAAATAGAGCTTTTGCAGATGGGAAGGGGACGAAGATTTAGAAGGAGCAGAGAGAGTGGGGAAAGGTAGGGATGGAAAAAAACAGAAAGAGGCATTAAGATGCAGTAAGTACATGTACCAACACCCATGATAATTGTAATCATTATGTACTGCAAACATGCATTAGTAGAAAGTAAAGCTTAACAAGACATTCTTGAGTCATAGATGTTGAAATCAATTTTTAAAACTCTGTAAAATATGTTAACACTTCTCATCTATGCCTAGGGCAACTTAATTTGGTTTGTAGGAAAAAGATTCAAAATTAGCCCAGATCAAGATTCTTAGCCTACATCTGTGTTTCCTGACATGAGTCTGCTTTAAGAGCTAAAGGTCTTAGTCTGCTCCTGTCTGAAACGGCACCGGGCTCCTTATCTCTGGCAAGCGGCTCTCCATGAACAGCGCTTGACAGCCTGCCAGGCAGGACAGTGGAGCCGAGCCCATGTTTCCATTAGGTGATCAGCCCTGCTTTTCTTTTCCTCGGGACCCCGTGCCACAGGCCCAAAACATTGGCAGTTTGCCCAGCTTTGGCTGAAATAATAGGGTAAGGATAGATTTTTAATACAGAGGTAACAGAACTCTGAAAGTACCCCATCCTGTCCCAGCAGGCAAGCTTTCAAACTGGCATCCTTGTGGCCTTGTGCTCTCCACCTGGGGCTAGGAGCCTGCACGGCTCCCCCTCGGGACATCAGGGAAGGGAAGGCTGCCAAGATTAGTGTTCTGGAAGTCTCCTCCTGGTGCAGAAGACAGAGAAGCACCTTGGCCCCAAAGCCTGGCCTGGGGAGGAAGCCGTTTACGTTTAGTTTAGGAAATTGATGTTTGGCAGGAAGAAGGAAGGGATGATGGGATCTCAGAGATAAATAAAGAAAGATACCACTTAATGTTATAGTTCTGAACATAGACATTCAGACAGAAACTCTGACTTTGCTGTTTGTATTTCCACAATTACAGAGCTTCCAGAAAAGGAGATCCAAACACTTTCTCTAAAGAAGATATTTGATATCCCTTCTAAGGCATTCTCAAATGAAGAATTGTGTTTTATTCTCAGCAAGTCTGGGAAAATAACAAGAATGTGCACTTTACAATTTTAGAGTGAATAGAAATACTATTCATATATATCAAGGCTTAGGTACTTCTGATAATGTCTGAGTTATTTCCTTGATGGTATGTGCTTTAGTCAACAGAGAAATGTGCAGCGCTTTGAGTTATACACTCATTAATTCATTCACAAATGTATACTTTACAATTACTTTGGTTCTGGTTTCCTTGTCCTGTAAGCCAGAAGGATTGCAAAACCTGTTATGATTGCTGCCTTCAGTATATTTCAAAACGTGTGGCAAAGGCCAGTGATTACAACTAAGCTGAGTTTCAGAAGGAAAAGGACACGGGGGCGGAGCTGGCAAAGGTCCCACTTTCTGAGAAGCCGCCAGGTTGTTCATCAGGAGAGACAAGATTCGAGTTTTGCTGCAGTAGGAAAGACCCCCCGCCATGGGTGGGTGTAGCAGCAAGCTGCTCTTCGGTCTCTGTGTGGTCACCCTAAGGCACCAGCGGGCTTTGTCCTTAGTCACCTAGACACATGGGCTCAGCAGGGGGCAGATTTGTGCAGGGTCTCAGAGCCTCAGTTACAGTGTCCAAGTTGCTCATGTCCACACTCTGCCAGAGAGACCTGGTCTTGCAGCTAGATGCAGCCCGCAGGGCCAGCGGCTTGGGCTTCACTCCACAGGGTGGCAACAGGATCCAGACAGTGGGGATCACAAGAATGGCCACCACCTTCTCCATATATCCTCACAGATCAATTCCCCTGCAATTCTTCCTGCCTCGTTTGCTCAGATCACATGTGATTAAAAATCTCCTACGAATGGAAAATGTGTTCCCTGAGTCAAGATGGCACTTCTTATCTCTAAATCATTTTATTCTAATATGCATTTCCTGTTTCCCTCACCATATGTCCAGTGCTTAGCCTTCCATCAATATTCCCTCAGTGGGTGAGTGTGCAGTGTGGGCCAAGTGCCTGGTGACAAGTCAGACCTATGTCCCCCACAGGCATCCCTCATTCTGCTACAGCAGCATCTCAAACAAGTGCAATAAGCCGCAATGCCCACCTCCCTTCAGGCATCTATGATAACCACAAGTGTATAGGACAAAACTTAATTGAACAATAAGCGTTATGCTCTATAATATGGTAGCATAAGCAATAATTTCAACAGCCAAGTAGTTTTGCTTTTGTTGTTTTAAATCTTTGTTCTATTAATCTTGATAAAATTTTAATCTTTCTGCACTTAAATTTCTATATTTGGGTAATGGTTGACAATATTATGTGCCTTCTTGTGTTATTTATTTAGTTAAATTATATATGATGCAATATTCCTAGCCTAGTACTCAACAATAAAGCTATTATGGTTTCATTATTATTATTATTTTAGAGTATAATAAATCGGAGTCTTATCAGGAGATAGGTATAATTTTTATGTATTTAAAGGTAATGATTATTGGCATAGACTTCTATCAAATCTCCTTGAAAGAAAGAATGTATATGATATTTAAATTTCCAAATATTGTTTTAATTAAATTTCAGACCTTAATTAGAAAAATTAAGGTTGAAATATTTGAATAAGTACAATTTATAAAACTGTACAACTGATTCTAACAATTTATAAAACTGAGAAAATGATTGGCAATTCCTTAGAGAGTCAAAAATTCTGATCTCTGAATATACTAAGGACTCTTACAATTTAACTATGAACATCATTATAATACTCCCTGAAAGAGATGGGTTATACAACTAAACATTTACCAGATGCATAAATGCAAATGTCTTGTGCAAAACACTAGCTTTCATTCATAAAACATTGCACACTTAAAACCACAGTACAGTATCACTTTTTCCTCTACCTCATTAGTTTAAGTAGTTAAATCTATCTTCAGCTAGATTTAAGTAGTTAAATATTTCAGAATGTACCATTGGTACTGGGAGATTTGTGAAAAAAAATTCACCGAATTTCTAATGCAAATGATTTCACTCCTAAGTGGAATGAAGAAAAGTTGAGTTCATAGAAGTGGCGAGTAGAAGAAAGGTTATTAGAGACAAGGCAGCTGGGAGGGGAGGAGAGTGTGGTTAAAGGGTTGAGAGTCACGGGAAGAGTGAGTTCTGGTGTCTGCTACACAGAAAAGTGATGATTATAGTAACGCTATTGCTTTATGTAATAGCAAATAACTAGAACAGAGAATTTTGAATGTTTTCATTATATAGAAATGATAAATGTTTGTGATGATGAATAAGATGAGTGTCCCAAGTTGATCCAGACAATGTACGCAGGTAACAAAATGTCACACTGTACCCCCACGAAGCTGTGCAATTATTATCTGTTAGTGAACAACCATGCCAGGGTTAGAACACTTAATTGGAAAAGAGTATATCATGTTAGCCTACTTAATTATTTCCACCCTGAATTTTCCATGAAGGATAAGTTTCTTGGAGGCAAAATGTGTTATAAAAGGGAATTTACAAGTAGAGTATTGGGAAGGTGAGAAATAAAGAATTATTCAAGAAACTTTCATTTTGTTACCTGCTGTGAATTCGCAGAACACAGACTGACGTCGTGGTATAATTTATTAAAAAGTTAGTTGAAAAACAGAGTAAACAAACTTGATCCTATAAGGGGACTGCAGGTCTATAAATCAAATATTAGCAGTAAACTGGGATTAAGAGGGGTTAACACAGGTGAGTTAGGTTGAGGAAATTAGAGATTTTGTAAATGTTCGTAAATTATATTATGTTCCTATAATAAATACGTGATTAAAATTTAGGCGTTTGGGACAAATGGCAGTTCTCTCAATAAACAGTTTTATGCTCTTGTCACCACATTCGAGAGTTAGACCTCAGCGTATGTGTTGCTTTGGATTATTCATAAGCTTCCATTTCCTATAAACTAGTCATTCCTCTGCGGTGTTGGTTCCAGCTCCCTCCCCTGTAGGTTTGCAGGTACCCAAATCCACAGATGTGGACATCTGTGGATTTCCTCAGCACCCTCCTGTACAGTGTACATCACCTCTAGATTGCTTGTAATACTAAACACAGTGTAAATGCTGTGTAAAAAGTGCTGTACTGCACTGTTAGGGAGTAATGACAAGAAGAAAGTCTATTCAACCATAATTATTTTTCACATATTTTCAATCTGCCACTAGTTGAATTCCTATATTGGGAAACTTTACAGATAGAGTGGGCCAATTATAAATTGATGATATTAAATAATTAGAGCATAGACGGTCTGCTTCCAGACCTCTGCGGGACCTCCAGCTCACCACCGTGAGAATCTGTGAGCATCATGCAGGGTGTGGGGTGTCCAACCAGCTCGGCTGATTGGCAGCTCTGCGGCTTCCCTTTCCTGAGCCTCTAATGCCGCCTTGTCCACCCCAGCTAGTGCTAAGGCCACTCCGTGGGGACAGACCGGGGCCTCGAGGCCAGAATCCCCTCTTCCAGCCCACCAGCTCTCCTGGAAGGGCTTTCAGCAAGCACAAAGTTGCCAAGTGTTTTCATCCCTGGACTCTTCCTCCAGGGAAGATCTTTCAACCCTGCAGGAATTAGCTTTGCTGTTTTTGTTGTTGTTTTTTGGAAATCTGCTTTTCAAATCTAGTTTTCCAGAGACAGCATTTGTCTAAACAGCACTGAGCTCAGCCTGCATTCTGCTCACAGCTCTGGGACTTGTCCCCTGGCCACAGTGACAAGCAGCCCATGTCCCCACTGAACACGGATGGCTGACTCTGGGCCTGCTATCCCTAAGACCTTAATTTAGGTTCTGCTCACCATGGCACCAACGCCTCTTTCTGTGGCTCACTTACTTTGAGTGATGGTGGTTTTTCAAAGCTCTGTTTCAGCTACTGCTATTAGAGTTCCAGATGATTCCAACTGCAACAATAAATTGACTTGAGTAATGAGGGTCTTATTACCTTCTAGAACAAGGAGACAAAGTTGAACATTTTCAAGGCCAGAGAATATTGGTCTGAAAGCCAGAGTAACAGGAGGTCTTGAAGATTTCATGGAAATACACTGAAAATAAGGACTAGGGAAGGGAAAAAGCCATGGACTGAGCCCTTGAGAAAGTCAAGGATGAAGCTGAGAACCCAGAAAAGACTGGTGAGAAAAATCACTTCCCATCTCAGACCGGGAGGGGCCAAGACAAGACATTTGCAGTGGAAGAGAAGCTGAAGGAGCTGATGGAGCTGCCAAACTAGTGCCTTCGTCATGAAAATGAACCCAGACAATTTGGGCCCAGAAGGCTGAAGGGATCCTCAAGAGGGAGAAGCTGTGGACACTGGAAACCAGTTGCTGAGTTGACCTGGGAGGGGCTGAAAGGCTGCAGATTCCACACGGCAGGCGGCTGGGACTGCTGCAGACGTTTGGCCTTCACTCGCCTCGCCTGACAGACAGTCTTGGGGAGGCTCTGGCCGGGTCATGTGCAGCACCGCGGGAAACATGGAGCAAAAGGCATTCAGGGTGACCATCACATGCACACGTCATTACCGGCAGGATCTCACTGGACTGGACGGCGCCTTGTGTTTCTGTTAAAATCAAGCTCTGCCCCTTTTTATCCAGCTCTGACTCAGTATGTGTTCGAGTAAACAAGAGGGTGAGTCCAAGGATGTTCACTCATTGCTGTTTATAATGGTAGCACTTGGCACGCCCTACAGGTGTCTTCCGTATGGGGGGATGGCTTTAATAACAGCGTCATAGTTGTTCTGTGCAATGTTATGTCCATTAAAAAGATGAGAGAGACATGAATGTTCTGAAATGGAGTAACTCAAAAAACTGTCAAGAGAATGCAAGAAGATGTATAACGAGGCTCATATCATTGAATGAAAACCAGAATATGTTTTTGTATTTTCTCAGCCTACTTCAGGAAGGAAGCCAAGAAATAAGACACAGTCCTGACCCTCGGAAGGCAGAATTAGGGAGCTTTGAGTTGTATGTAAAGTCATTATTTTGTCTGCAAAACACACAGAGAAAATTTTCCATGATTTGTTCTTCAGAATTTTGACTTTACATTTTTCCTTTAGCTTTTACATACTGATTAGAGGCTTGCCACACCTCCTCACCCAACAATATCTACAGTGCTGCAGTACTTTCTAGAATGTATGATTTTAAAATCCATGTTACTGATACAAATTTTATTGTAAAAAGCAAGGGGAAGCTTTTGCAGAGTTTAAATTAGGTAATGTCTAAGCTGAGCTCAAAGTATTTCTCTATGGTCAGTGCATTGGTCAGTGCATTGGTCAGTGTGGCTATGGATAGCAGCAAGGTGTGACCAGCTTGGTGTAGAACTTGGATTCTCAGGTGCCCGCAGAGAGCACGTTTCCTAGGGATATTTAGAGGTGTGGTCAACCTGCCTGCAGAGGGAGTGGCTAGCTGGGGGCCGGCAGGGGCCGTACCAAGCATGACTATAGGTCCAGAGTGGCATGCTGGTGGTGGAGAGGACCAGTCACTTACATGGGAAGTGTGATAGAAAGCCAGGACTCCAGTCTTGGATAACTAAGGTATCCTCATAGCATACACCACAGATTTCTTTGTTGATTTTAAAATTCAGATATAAGTGTAATTTTTGCATTAATACATGTTTGCAGTACATAACGATGACATTCACCGTGGTGAGTTGGTAATTGTACATGATACATTTTAATTCTTTTTACTCACCTTTCCCTCTCCCCCCTTCCCCTTCCTCTGATCTGAAGTATGGGATGAGTCTTCATTTGTCAACATAGTCAGTTTTCATTATTTGCAGATTCTGTATTTTGAATTTACTTATTCACTAAAATATGCCGGTCAGCCCAACATCTATTGCCGGGCTGTTTTCGTGGCATTCGTGGACAGGTGCTGAGCAGTTCACTTGATAAACACGTTCCCGGTAAGGTAGATGATGTTCCGCCTTCTTCTGTTCTCATCCCCTCAACGAGTCCTTTATTTTTTGGTGTATTCAATTCTACATTTTCTCATTTTTGTGCTTTTTGTTGCTGAAATCTCTGTGATGTATTCAGGGAGAAAAATACAGAAGTTAGATCAGATTCTAGAAGGTGTGCGTTACGGGGCTATTAGCCCTTGAATTCAATGGTAGCAAACCAACCATACTTATGATATAAGGTGTCTATGATCAGAAATACGCATAAAGAATATTTTGTGGTGATCAGTTGATGAAAATGTTGCCACCACAGGCTTCCAGGTCCCTGACTGTATTTCTTCTAGAAGCAATAGTTCACTATTCACTAACTCAGTGTTTGTGAAAACATTAGAGAACACGACTGTGGAAAAATGAGAATCACATGTGTATATGTATCCTGGTAAGAGAATCCTACTTGCATGTACACTCACATTGAGAGAGGTGGTACATGGAGCACAGATGTGAGACCGGAACTGATTCTAATGATGTCCAGATTTAGAGATCTGTTCGAGAATACACAGAAGGGGTGTGCCTGAGAGTGTGGGATACGGGAGGGGACACTTTGCGCACATCCCCCTAACTTTGTGGTTCCGAAGGGGTCAAAATAAAGACTTCTTGAATCAGGATTTTAAGTAGTTAAGTTCAAAATAGAATTATGATATCTATTGTTGGGCAGGCTATAAGTAAATGAAAAAATCTTTAGTGTTATAAAAAGTCCCAATTTGTTCAGGCAACAGCATTTGCAAACTCAAAGAAAAAAGTCATTCTCCTTTTCTAACTAATCCAGTTTAAATGAATTTCTGAAGAAGTTTTACAATAGATTAAAAATGAAGGACCAAAAATCATACTAAAATAGAGATGCCTGCATGATATTGTAGTCATTTGACTAATATTATACATTCATTTCAATAAAAAAGAGTAAGAGAAAAATAAGCACATTATTTATATCTTACATTGTTTGTATGTTATACTTTTCAAAATACATTAACTGAATATATTATGTACTTTATAAGACTTTTATAGTAAGATAATTGACATGTATTAAAGCTAAAATGTTAATATTTCCTTTGAAACCTACATGATTCCATATATATTATATAAAAGGCATTTTGGAGCTTTTAGTGTATGAATTCATTTTGGTTTTGATGGTGCTACAAAATTCAAATTTTGCATAAATTGGACATATTCCAGTATGTCAGTGGAATATTTAGAACTTGCTTGATGTAAAATTAAAAAAAAAAACCAGCAGGAGAGAACAAGGATACGGGAAGCTTTGGCAAGCATTCGTGTATGTAAGATATATATATTAAAAGACTGGGAATTTTTGAGATTGAAAAGGAAAGACCACCACAGAAGTAACTGGTCCTTTTCCATAGTCAGAAGCCCTGCTGTGGTCTCCCCTGGGTGAGCCAAGACCTCCCTGGAGTGGCGTTCAATGTGCACCGAATCATTTCCTACTTGATAGCTGGTAGGACACCCTGTATTCTCTTTCACATGTTCTCTATGCCCCAGAATACTTTCCAGTGGCTGAGTTGCTCAAATAAATTCTCATGCAATGAAATAAAACAATCTTATCTGTCTTTAGCTTTTTTATTCTTTCTTATAAGCTATTTTCTCCTTACAGCTACTCAGCTGGCCGACACTTTCCATGTGCCCCCCGAGATCGTCCTGTGTACATGGGACTTGACAAAAATTGCACTGAAGTCACACAGTGCTGATGTAGGAAAAGTGACATGATCCTTAAGGCATGCACATCGTGCTCAATCACAATTGACTCAACCTTTGTTAACTTAAATCATAATATGAGTGGCCTAGCGGCCCACCTCGGGTTCTTCCGTAGGCAGAGATTCTCCCTGGACTACCAGAAGTCCCAGGGATCTGGAAGCTACACGATCCACAGGTGTGACCATGGGAGGAAACACAAGGAGGTCTCTGTGCCAAGTCCCTGCTTCATCAAACACACGACGGGAGACCTCACATCTCTGTTCTCCTTCTGCAGCTCTTGTTGGGTTTTGCTCTGTCATCTGAATCCCTCTTCACAGACACTCATACCCATCTCTTCACCTCAGCTGCACAAAGGAAAGCTTTCAGTGCCTGGAATCGCACAATGACAAGTGCATGCATATTTGTACTATTCCATTTGGATATTGCCTGAGGAAAAAAAAATTAAGAATGAAATCTTATGTGTAAAGCCCAGTGAAATACAGTTATAACAAGAAGCACTATTAGCCTTGGAGCTATGATTAAATCTACTTATACTGCTTTTACTATGTCCACATTGTCTCCTGAATGTAAAGAATATTCATAAAGACTAATGACTTCAAAATGGTACTAAAACTCCCAAGAAACTGATTTCATTTCCTTATATCCATCAGTTAAGACATGAAAATAAGTACTGGCTATAGTATTGGCCATTGTATATCACAATGACTTTTTAGATAGATGTGTGATAGACTGACAAATAGACAGATAGGGACAGATCGACAGATACATAGAGAGCTGAGAGTTCAGACTTATTTAAGGTTCGTATTTTCTCACTATGTTCCCCAAATCATAGGTGATCCTTTTAAAGCAATAAAAATATGAAGCTCTAGCTTCAAAAAAGGAAAAGACAGATGAATGTACAAGCTTAACATTGTGTATTTTATTTTAGAATTGAATTGCTGTCTAGTTACATCAAGTACAATACCTGGATTTGTTAAATGTAAGATTTGTTAAAAATGTTTTAAAGATACCAACTCTCCTCATTATCCTTAGTTTATATTTTATGTTACTCAATGGGTTTTTTTTTTCCTATGAGTTTTATGTCTCTTCAGTGTAAGTTTAATTACACTTGATCTATGACGGATTCTACTATCTGCTAAGATCTTTATTTCTTCATTAATATACTTTTTATTTCAGAATATATTAAAACAGTCTTAATCATTTATATTTTAATGAATTTTAGAATCATTGTCAGGTTTCATAAAGTATCTCATTAGGCTTTTAAGTGGAAATGTATTAAATCTATAACTCTATTTGGGAAGAGTTGCCGTATCTTCATGCATTCCTTCAGATTACAGTTAGACTTTCATAGATTTTCTTGCTCACAAGAGCCTGCAAAGAATTTTCTACTGCCTAAATCTCCCTATAGTGTGTGCATTCACATCACATTTTATAACATATTTTGTTTTGCTTTCTTACTGGTTTTTAGTGTCAAGCTTCTCTGATGACGAAGCACAGTGAGAGTCCAGGCAAGGACAGCTGATAGAAGAGGTGGTGTGTAGGATGTGTCTAAAGTCGAATAAAAATAAAGGAAAGGCTGACTTCCCAGAAGCTTATAAAACAGGGGGTTTTAAAGTAAGTAACGAGCAAGAGAAGTTTGAAAATCTCAGCATAGTTGAATTTAAACATTCTACTATACTATGTATTAAAGTCTGGAGTGAATTTCAAAATTCAGACCCAAATTCCACAGAATGCCGTGGAAAGCCCCAACTGCCGCACATCTCACTGCCTCTCATAGTGCCAGAGAACGGGGCCCTATTCCCCAGGAGCGACTCTGTCCTCTGACCAGACTTCGGCATGTGCGTGTGAGGTGCGGTCACTGCCAGGCGGCCTCCTGTCCTCTGCTGGCCACCTGCCCACTGTCTCAGGACGTCCCCACAGAGGCTCATGATGTCCCCTCCATGGCCCTCCCTCCTCTGAACGGCCCACTGCTGGCCTTGAACTGCCATCGCCGCTCCGGAGTTGTGCCTGTTTGATGACAATGAGTCACTTATGACAAACTGCGTTTTGTTGCACATTGGATATTCTTCTTTGCTACTTTTCTCAGAAATAGTTTTCTGTCTGCAAGTGTCTATCCAGTTTTAGAATAAGAGCTGCATTGACATAGGAGATTTCTGTTTTTGTGTGTTCAGAATTTTTTTTCATTTGCAAATTTGAAACAGTTTAGCAATGAACCTAATGTAAGAGCTTCATGATTCTTAGAAAAATTTCAATATCTTAGTACATAAACAGCATTCCTAATCAATCTTCAGTTAGTTTCATATTTCTGTTTCTCTAGCAATATTTTTAATTTTTTATGATTTGTATCATTTTTATCATGTTCATTATGTCTTACTTTTTCGATGATATTTACAAAGATGTAGTTTACTTTTCTTTATAAATTTCAGTTAATTTAAAGGTTAACTATATATAATTAATGCTTTTTCATCATGCATTTTTAATGACATGACTTTTTTAAAATTTTATTTTGATGTCTTAAATGTCCAATTTTCATACCCATCCCGTTTTCATTAACAAAGAATTACATCCATTTTCTTCACTGACAAATGTTTAGAATTGAAATTATAATAGAAACAGTAATATAATAGTAATTATATGAGAGTCTTGAAATCTACTTTGTATTTTAGTGTATGACATGCTGATAATGGCAAATTGCTGCACAGTTTTGTATTACTTTGATGTAGTTTTCTCTATTGCATTGCTATACTTTGTGAGCATTATATAATAGGTGCTATAGAATATTTGTAACAAGTTGCAAAGATAATCAGGTTCATTTTCCTCATGTTTTATAACATTATCGTGTTTTATAAAATTAACAAAAAGCAACTTTATTTCTCACAATCCATATGGGAAAATATTTCCAGGATGATAATAAAGTTGTTCATGTTATTTTGAAAGAGCCCAACTCCTAGGCTCCTGAAGCCGATGAACAGGAACACCCCTGGCTGGTACCGCCATCTTTTCAAATGTCACTTGTGTGCCCAGAGCTTTATGGGGATAGTTCTCTATTCATTTGCCACCCACCCTTCCTTTGGTAGCATCACTTTCTTCAAACACGCCTGTAAGAGAATATTGCTTTGGCCATTCTGTCTGAGTTAGTTGCTTTTCCCTCTCAGGTTTTGGTCAAGAGATTCCACAAGTTGTTCCATCTTTTAACTCCTCCTCTAAACTTGCTCAATTGGAGCTCCTGCCACTGGCTGATAAAATCAGAACCCTTTGCTAGGACAGTGAACACGAAGTCGGAGATAGCAAGTCTCTTCATTTCCATCAGTTAAACGTGAAACATGTCATAACTACACGTAGTCACCTTTCCAACTGGAGGAAGATTCTGTTTAGAGAATAAACAATACATGCAGGGAGACTCAGGGCTGCATGGTCAGGGGCAAGAGACTGGGACCATTCCAGCTCATGTTTTTGCTTCTCCCCCTACAGCTGCAGCCCTGCCCTTCTTGAGTTACACAATTATTTTGCTCCTTTTAGGTCAGGTTGTATTTTATTTGCAGCCAGATATCTAACCAATATCTATTATGATTTTCACATCTTGTTCATTATCTTTCAATTGATAGCAATATGGTAACCATCAAAAAAATCCACTTTCTAAATCCCTATTCTTTCCCATTTGGGCTACATTTTGCTATTCTTTCAGTCAGCTTTCTATAGATATAAAAAATATCTGATGTAAATCAACTTACAAAAAGGAAAGGTTATTTTGGCTCACAGTTTTAGAGGTTTCAGACAGTGGTCTGTTCCTTTTGAGCCTGTGGTGAGGCAGTCTTTCACGGCGGGAAGCACATGGCAGAGACAGTGCCACACCTTGTGGCAGCCAAGAAGCAAAGAGAGTGAAACGAGAAGAAGCCAAGGTTCTGATGTCACTTCAAGAGTGCTCCCTCAAGAACCAAACTCCTCCACAAAGGTTCCCACCCTACAAAGTTTCCACCATTTCCCACAAGAGCTGCAGGCTGGCTGGCACTCAATGCTTCAGTGCACAGATCTTTGGAAACACTCCTGATTCAGAGTAAAGCAGCTTTCACTGCAGTAACATGCTTGAGAGGGGAAAATAGGAATTTAGCAGTGGCAAAACCTGCAATGGCCTACTGTGACCAAATGACAAAAGTTCACATCATCCGTGATGTTAGGTGAGCCCCAGGCACCCTGTGTGTGATGTCCCAAGGATCCATCCCCTCTACTGTATTCCTTCCAAGAGCCCCAAGTCCAGGCTGAACTTGAAGGAAACAGTACACAAGCCCAGATAGAGGACTGTTCTCTAGGACACCTCATATATATGCTTCAAGAATATTGAAGTCCCGCAAACTAGACAGACTATCAACCTGTCACAGATCTGAAGAGACTAAACCCTGATAAACACAATGTGATATTCTGGATGTCTCCCCCCACAGAAACAAGATACAAATGGAAAGCAAAATAATATGTAGAGATAATAATGTGTAGAGTAATGAGCCAATACTGATTTCTTAGTTTTGACAAATATATGATGGTACCACCAGAAAATAGTAATGAAGATGATGAGAAGTCTGGGAAAAAAATGGTCCTACCTTTGCAGAACTTTTATAACTTTACAATTATTTCAAAATGAAAATTATTTACAATGATAATATAGTAAAATATGATGTAGACAATGGCAATAAATTTATTTGTCCTGATCATCACCTTTAATTTTGTAATTTGTTCTGCAAAAGTATGTTACAAAATATTGTAGTGACTTAGGTTTGTTTTAGAAACAGATTGCAATTGATTGCTAAAGTCTAATAGAAAAACTAGAGTTTTATTTTCATCCTAGACTTATTCAACAAGGCCATCTTATTCAACAAGGCCATCGCTGTTAGTGATCTGAAAAATGAGTGCACTCCGGGGCTTAGCATAAGGAACCTATTTCATGTGTACACCAGGGATGTGAAAGAAAATGTCACATTTGGAAGTTAGTCGCATTTCCACCTGATTTATGCATTCAGCACAAGTTTGTTGAGTGCCTTCTGCATGTCCCAGGAGCTGAGCACAAGGATGAAGAGGACAAAACCCACACCCTTGTGGAGTTTGCATTCCAGTGAGAGACAGTTAAACAAGTGAACTCATAGATAGGTTACAGTTCATGAGATCCAAGCAGGAAAGGACCAAATGTGAGACGTACCAGTCCTGCCATCTGTCCTGGTACACTTGATCCAACTTTAAGAAATCACATACAGGGAGTTTAGCAAAACCTAAAGCAGGAATATGCAGCCTCAGAGGGAATTGCTAGAGGAACCAAAGCACAAGAGAAGCACTTGACAACTACGCTCAGTGCTGAGCTCAGGAGATACTGCTCAGTGTGACAAGGCAGAATGAGCCCATGAGGCCGGCAGAGTGTGGGCTGGAGGTTGATTGCTTCCAACTCCATTCAGATACCCGTACCCTAGGACACCTCCCCTCGCGGACCTCACAGCATGCATGAGCTCCCCCTGGAACTCTGGCCAGCTCCTGCAAATCTCAGACATTTGTCTCAAATGAGAACTGGAGGCAAGGGCTCCTTCGGGCACCGCAGTGGGTGGATATGCACATAGCATGCACGAAGTGAGCTGTAAAATATGTGCCAGGCATTGCATGGATTCAGTTGCTTCCTTGGAGGTATTTTTATTCTTCTTTTTACCTACATTTGGAGCCCCTTGTATTCAGCTTTAGGTTTCTGTCTGTTCCAACGTCCTATATTCTCTGTAATTCTAACAGCTGGGATAAATATGTCTAAAGGTTTGTCCTTAGAGGCAAATAATTCTATCCCAAAATGTAACTTTCAGGCTTCATCAAAATCAGAACAGCCCGCTATCTATGGAGACCTATTAACATTCTCCACTATTTTCCCGGTATGAGTAAAAAACAGGGACTTTAAGTTCTACCTTTTTAATAATAACAATAATAATAATAATAAAAAGACAAGCCCCACTGGCACCCATAAATCAAACACAGCAAATTCCTTTTCATGCAGGATTTGTATTGAGCTGAGCTCTCTCTCCCAGGCCGTGTGCTTATGCTTGGTGGCGGATGTTTGTCAGCGGCCAGCTGAGGTCAGTGGTCCAGCCTGCAACTGGAGGATGAGGCGGGCTCTGTGTGACACTAATGAGTTCTCTGGGGGAGACTCGCGGCTGTCCCTGGTGGAACCCTGTTCTGACAAACTGGCATTATCACTGATGACTCACCGTCACTCCCTGACCCTCCTCGGTCTGACTGAAATTTTCCTAACAATGATTGCCTTCCAGTGAGCTTCAGTTTTTGAACCTCTGTAAATAAACAGTAAAGTAAAGCAGTACTGAAGTTAAAATAGATGAAATTATTCTTAATTGATGCCCTTGAAGGATGAAGATATGGAATAGAAATTGCAAGTGCCATTTTGTTGTGGTCTATTTGGACAAAGCTGCTTGAAATTCACGTTTTCTTTTCCCAGATCATATCAGCTGTAATTCCTAAATGAAAAAAGTCTCATTGACTTTCATATTTTGAATTTTTGTGCCGAACTATTTTGCAGCCATTTATGACATAAATGCCCCCAAATCTTGAGCTGTTTGCATAGGCTGACCAGTTTTGACATTCTCTTTGTTCACGATTTCTATTACATAGTTGGGCAAAATTTGAAGCCCTAGTAAAATTTAGGTTGTTGGAGATCATGTATGAGTCCCAGTCACACACTTACTTACTTATTCATTTATTTATCTCTGCAGTGGCACTGGTGAGGTTAATAGGTCTTATAGCACAACCATACAACCCTGAATATTCTACGAAATGACAGTGAAGACAGAGGGCTTTCAGGAGTTCTGTATTTTGCAAATTAGTGATAGGGGTTTATAAAATTCGCGAAGGTGGGCTGGAGATGTAGCTCAGTGGTATCTATCTTATCTATCTTTCTATCTCTATATATCGACCTATCATCTATTATCAACCTGTATCTAGCATGTGCCAGGCTGTCAGTTTGACAGTGAAAACCAAATCAAATCAATCCAGCGATTAAAAGAAACGTAGGAAGCTATTGTTAATGTGAGACCATTTGCAAACCCATACTGGTAAGAGTTGGGAAAACATGGGTTATATTTACAATCAATATTACTATTTCCATTTAATAAATGGGGAAACTGGGGCAGGGCAGCTATTTATTTTTTCTCTTCATATATATATTATATATATATGCAGGTATATGAATATTGTTTTAGATATGTGCTACTTATAATAAACAAGGTGTTTTTACAGTGTTAGAGACGAAACTCAGGGCTTCTTGCTTTGTAGGCAAGTGCTCTGCCACTGAGCTACACTCCCAGCCCCTGGACCAGAATTATTTTTAACAAAAAAATGAAGCAAAAGTTCAGAGACAAATGTGGATAAAAATAATATAGTCATACTTAAAGTTGGTAGAATTAATCTTGGAGGTTTGTTTTGGCTTGTTTATGTTGTGCTGTTAGCATCTGTAATGTGCAGTGGTCCTGGGCTTCAGGAGCATGTCCTCCTCCTTATCTATCCCACGAGTCCCCAGGAGAGCCATGTCCAGGCCCGCAGGTCTCCTGCTGCGTAGCCCAGCAGTAATAGCAGGGCAAAGGGCTCAGAGGTGTGCAGTAACTGAAGCAGACCCATGTTTCTGCAGAAGCACCCCAGGCCAGCCTGCTTCCCGCCGGCCCAAGGCCCAGTGGCACCGACAGTGACTGTCAGCCTCCAGGACGTGTGGCACTTTCACGGTCTTCTCAACTCTAAAATTAATCACATGTAGTGCTCTACTGAATATTTCAATTCCAGGTCACTCCTGGCCAAGCCTCTCCTCTGAATGTCCAGTTGATATTATTCCTCTGTTTTTCAATGAGAAGACATTGGCACCCACTGTCTTTTCTCATTAAGTGGAATGGGAGCTGACTTCTGGCTACTCTGGAATTAAACTAATTTCTGAAAACATCGTGCTTCATTTCAGTGTAAATACTGTTGTACTTTGGAGCCATGTTTCAAAAGTCCTGAGGTCTGCATCTGACCCCAAGAACCCTGAATTTACTTCCTGTGGGATACAGAAAGCCTTTGGAGAATTTTTGAAAGCCAAGTGATTGTGAATGCGTTAAAATTTGAGAACCACTGCTCTTCATTAACCTTTACATTGTCTGCTAATGGATGCAGCAGATTGTCCAAATAATTAGTGAGTAATTGTTACTAGCTAGTGATTATACCTTGCCATTGAAAAAATAGCTAAGCAGGTATTGAAATAAAGTCTCTGTTTTTTCTAAACATGTATATTATTTAGCATTTTAAACTTTTCATCGTACTGGCTTCCCATCCAAGAACACATGTTCAATTTTTCTTTAATGTTTTTATTTTGTGGTTTCTGAATTATTGAAAGTCAGATTTACCTACATATTATTTAATCAATAACTTAAATTCTCCAACATCCTTCTGGTGTTGCAAGAAAACTGTTCAGTTAGAGCCGTCTGACCTCTCCTATTCTGTAGAAGATGGATGGACACAGTCAAACCTGGGGACCCCAAACCATAAAACCCAAGGAGTCCGCATGAACACAATCCATGGAAAGATCTTTGCAGATATCATAGGGAAATACTTTAAATCTAAGCAAAGAAATTGTAGACAACTTCCCTTTTGCTTTTGCAATGGAGGGTATCCAATATGGAAGTACTCTTCCACTGAGTACCTCCCTGATCCCTTTTAATTTTTAGTTTTGAAACAGTCTCTCTAAGTTCCCCATGTAGGACTTGAACTTGTGACTCTTGGGACTCAGCCTCCCTAGTGCTGGGATTACAGGTGTACACCACTGCACCCAGCTAGGGTTAACTGTAATGATAATAAAATTGTTAATTTTATTTAGCCTTTCCCTCAAGCAAGCTATTTTTTTTAAAAGTGGACATCGATCTCCTTTAGTCATCATAAAACATTTGAGATGATAGCTACTGTTCCATTTCTTTCTGAAACAAATCGACTTTGGGAAGCTTGTTTCTTCTAATGTCATTTATTTAGATAAATTTAAATATTGGATGAGCCATCAAAACACTAATGAAGTTCTGGCATTCTCTATCTACCTATCTGTCATTATCTATCGATCACCACTTCTCTATATATTCAAGATGGTCTCTATTCAAGGTGTAAGGAGAACAAGAAATACACACTGTTTTGGGAAGACAGTTGAGATGCTGAAAAAAATTAAGACAGCAATATTCATATTCATTAAGCATTTCCTGTGTAAATTGAATGTCATAAGTACATAGGACATTTTATCAGGCTGCATTTGCTTAGTAATTTTTCAGTGCAGCTCTGGATTCCTCAGTAAGCAGCTGGGGAAATGAGAATCAAAAGCCTACATATGATCGTATTATAAATGTAAATCGGAACACTTTTATGCTGTTCATCTTTTCATGGTACAAATATTTAATGAACTCAGAATACCTTCTTTTCGTTGTGTGATTGTGAGTTGTAAAGAAGCCATTAATCAAATGAACGAATTGTAGGAATGAGAAACTGTTTACAATCCTGGTAGATTTGGTATTATGAAGCAGAGAACGGGGGACTTGGCTAGACAGGCTGCGGCTGTAACAACGAATTCCTGTTCCAGGACTCGCCGATTGATTCATAGTTGGGCCAAAGAGGTGTTACTGGGGATTTTCTAAACAGATAGTTTTAAGCTTTTTTTTCCTTGGATTTTTGAGACTGGGCCTTGCTCTGTAGCCCAAGAGCTACACCTTGAACTGCTGGCTTTGAACTCCTGGCAGTCCTCTTGCCTCGGGCCCCCAAATTCTGAGATTACAGGTGTGTGCCACATACCCAGCTTAACTTCTTAAGCAGTTATTCTGAGATAATTGTAATTGACATGCAATTACAAGAAACAACACAGGGAGATCTTATAGTCAGTTTTCTCAGTGTAACTTCTTGCATATGTTAATACAATGCTGTGGACGGGAAATGGGTAACTAGACATTCCACCTCCAAGTGTGTGTGTTGACACATGTTGAGTTCTGTGCAGTGTTATCAGATGTGTAGATTTATTTTACCACCACAACAGTCAGCTTGCAGGGCACATCAGCCACCAGCAGTCTCTCTCGTGCCCGTCTCTGCTACGTCTCGCTCTTTCCCTCTGCTTCCAGCAACTGCAATCTGCTCTTCTTATCTATCGTTTCGTCATTTCATGAAGTCACAAAAACAGAATCGCATAGTGTGCACCCTTTTTGAAATTGGCATCTTTTTTCACCCCTAGTATAATTCCCTTGAGATACCCTCACTTCTTTTTTTTTAATTGGTTGTCTTTTTTTGTCATTCATGCGCACCTTTCCATGGAATGGGAATGCTATCGATTGTGTAGTCTTGTGTCTCTTGTAAGCTATGTTAGTTGCTTCCAGGTTTTGGCTGCTAAACTTGTAAGTGTTGTGAAAGTCATGCGGTGGTTGTGTGAATATATTTTCATTTCACTGGGAGTGATGCCCTGGTGGGTAATTTCTGGGTTGCATGTTTAGTTTGATAAGAAACAGCTGTAGACATTTTCAGAGTGGCTATGAGCATTTGACACTCCCAGCACCAACACAGGAGCGATCCCAGCTCTCAGGACCCTTGCCAGCGTTTTATTTTAATTTTTGCCAAGATGTCTTAAATGTTAATCATTCTGACGAGATACGTTGTGATTTCTCATTGTGGTTTCCATTTGGATTTCCCCAGGAGTTGAGTGATTGTGAACACATTTTTGGGGCTTTGTTTGCCTTCTGCATCCCCTTTTTCATGACAAATCTCTTTATGTTGATGCCTAGTTTATATTGTCTTGTTGTATGTTTCTTGTTTTGTTACTGACAAAATATTTATGAGTATTTCACTTTAATTATGAAGTTTTCTGAAATTTGTAGGAAAGAGCTCTTAATCAAGTAATGTAGACTTTAAGTTTCTCATGTATCAAGTTGTAAAAAAAAAAAAATTAAATTAAACTTCATTGGTCCTTATCTCCCAACTTTCATTTACCTGATTAGAAGCAAATGTTTATATATAGAAAAAGGGATTATAAATGTAGTTGCTTTGGAGGGGTAGTATTGTGTTTTCTATGATCCCCAACCCTAAGTGGTACCACACAATCTCTGAAAACCTGACAGGATGCTATCTTTAATGATCTAATGTATTATTATTAATTTTGCTTTATTCACATGTAAACTGCAGAATTGGCTGGTAAAATGCAACGTTTCTAATGGAATGAAGGTATAGATTTTTGTTTTGTACCTATAGATTTTTACCTCTAAATTTTCTTTCCTTTCTCTCTTTTTCTTTCTCTCTGTCTCTGTCTGCCTCTTTCTCTGTGTCTCTCTCTCTTCCCAGATAAAAATCTCCCTCTCCCTAGATTCCCCAGTAGTCAGTCATGCCTGTGGATTACTGTAGACTACTCCTGATGACTAATGAAAGGCCATGATCTAATTAATTCTTTTGCCAAATTTACTCATCCAGAGAACTGAATATGGGATGTTGGTCAAATCTCTTGATCTGATATTTGAAGTTTTAAAAATAACTGTAGATTCACATGCAATTGTAAGAAATAGCACAGAGAGACCCAGTGTTCCCTTCACCCAGTTTCTTCCCCAAATGGCAACATCTTCCACGAACATAGTGTAATATCATAACCACAAAATTGACACTGACTAAAGCCTATTTACCCTCTTCGATTTTCACCAGTTCTCCATGCAAAATCAATTCATGCCAAATCAGTTCAAATATTTCACAGACGAGTCCCCTCTGAAAATATCTTATGGTACCTTCCAGTCCCAGATACCTTCTTCCTGTCTGCTTCCCTACCCTGCGGCAAACTGCTCTTCTCCAACTGTTAGACTTTGTCTTTTCAAGAGTGCAGTGTGTGTAATCATACAGGAGTGATATCAGCTCTTTTTACTCGGAGTGCCTCCCCACAGGTCCATCCACATTGGTGTGTCCATCAGTAATCAGGTCTGTTTACTGCTCTGGTGTCCCATCGAGTGGATGCACCGGTTTGTGCACATCAGAAGGCACCGACGTCGTCTTCAGGTTTTGCCTCTTACAGATGAAATTGCTGTGGACTTTCCTGTACAGTTTCTTTGTGTCTATGGAAATAAACTATGGGAAAATGCCCAGTTCGGTAACAGATGGGGCATATGGTGAGTGCACACATAGTTGTGAGCAAGACGGCTCTGTTGCTTTTTCAGAGTGTCTATCTACACTCTTCCTCCAGCCACAGATGGGTCAATTCATTTCCCACACCCTCCTCGGCATGTGGTGTTGATCAGTGTTTTGCAGTCTACGGTTCTGATGGATGTGCAGTGCTATATCAATACGGCTTTATTTGCATTCCTTTAATGACTACAAATGTTGGACTTCCTTTCATGTGTCCTCTGTATGTACTCTGCAGCGTAATGTCTCCCAGTGTGATGGTGAATCTTATATGGCAGCTTGGCCCTGCTCAGGGATGCCCAGAAAGCCGGCAAATCATTATTTCTGGGTGTGTCTGGAGGTGTTTATCCAAAGAGTTTAATATTTGATTCCACAGACGGAGTAAAGATTGCCCTTAGCAGTGTGGGCTGGCATCATCCGATCTCTTGAGAGCTGAGTAGAAGGAAGCCAGGCAGGAAGGGCCAATCTGCTCTCTACTTGAGCTGGGACTTATGTTTTCCTGTCCTCGGAAATAAATGTTCCTGGTCCACAAGCCTTCAGATTCACAATTCAGACTTCAGACTGAAATACCTCACTGTTTCATCTTCTCCAGCATGTAGACCGCAGATGCAGGATATCAGCTTCGATAGTTGCATGAACTAAGGCCTGAATAAATATGCATATAATTATATGTGTAAAGAAAAATAGATTTATAAGGACACATAAAGGCATTGTATGTGTACTGTTTTTATTTCTGTTTCTTTGAAGAGTTATGACTAATAATGATCTTTTCAATGAGAATTGCTGTAGATTGATACAAATTTAAAGATAAGTTCCCTGGATTGGTTTTAGGGATTTTGGATGTGATTGTATAATCTGTTAGATTTAAAGATGCTAATAACTTTATTTTCACTATTAAAGGGAGGCCCAATAGCCCATGGGATGAACTGTTCTTAGAGACAGGCCAGATATCTGCCTTGGATATTATAATCAAAATGTATGAGAAGCAAGGGGCTAGGTGAATTGCTACATCATGATTTTGAACAGTTTTGGAAAACTCAGACTATGACACTGTATGTTGTCTTCTAATGTCAGTGGACAAAGGGTGAAAGAAAGAAAGTATCTCAGAGATTTCAATTCTCAGATTAAGTACAATATAAATAACCTAAGAGTTCCTAGTTTTGCTCTGAAAGAGAACATATTAACTGTAATTTTATTTTATTTTTTTGAGATCTCTAGGACTTCCATTTGTAATTGGACAGTTTGGCTTCTTACTGTTAAGTTTTGAGAGTTATTAGTATATTCTAGATAACAGCTCTCTGTTATATTTGTGGTTTACAAATATTTCTCAATCTCACCTCATGATGTACGCATGACTTTCACAGAGCAATAGTTTTATTTGTTTTTTATTTTTGGCTAAGGACTGAATTATTATTTTCTCCATTTTTGCGTTAAACTTCTGATGTTGAGTCAAACTCTTGCCCAATCTTATTTTCTCCTATATTTTTCTAAAACGGTTATTATTTTATATTTTACACTTAACTTTATGATCTACACTGTGTTCACTTTTGTAAAAGGTATGAAGTTTAATTCAAAGTAGATTTTTTAGTTTAAGGACATGAAATTGTTCATTTGTTTAAAAAGTCTATCTGAAACCATGTATATTCTTTTCAAATTTTGCCCAAATTAACTTCTTACCTGTTTGTGTAAGATTTGTTAGGGGTCTGCCATGCTGTTCCACTGATGAGCATGTCTATCTCTCTACCATTTTTCTACCATTTCCACACATTACATCGTCACTGTCCTGCCTCAGTGGAGTATAATAGGTACATAATACATTTTAGGATGAGGTCTAAAGTGATTCCTCCCACTTTACTTTTTCATTTATTTTCCAAATTCTTTCAAGTGTTGTAGTGTTTGTGCCTTTCCATAAAAAGCTTAGAACAAGTATATACTTAAAATGTTTACATGGAATTTGATGGTTACTGAATTTTATCTTTCAGAGTCATGTAGGAAGAATTGGCATCTTTACTGTGCTATGTTTTCCAACCCATGAACTTGTTCCATCTCTCAACTGGTTTAAGTCTTTTTCAATCACCTTAATATTTCACACTGGGTGGAACACAAGTCTTCTACTTGTTGCTTTTATATTGATGTCCAAGTGTTTCATTTTATTTGGAGCAATTGTAAATGTTACTATGTTATTAATTTCTGTATACTTATGTGCAGTATTGGTACACCTCGATAAAATTGATTGCTTGTATTGATCTATGTCCTGCAATCTTTCTGAACACCTATTAATTGTAGGATGTGTTTGTTTGACAGTTTTGTAGATTTGTTCAGGTTGCGTAGGTAGATAATCCAGTCTTCTGCAAATACAATTTTTTTCTTTTCTATTCAATCTATATGCCTTTTCTTTTTTTTTTTTTTTTTTTTTTTGTGGTGCCGGGGATCGAACTCAGGCCCTCGTGCTTGCAAGGCAAGCACTCTAATCACTGAGCTAAATCCCCAGCCCCATATGCCTTTTCTTATCTTCTTGCAGTGGCCAGAATTTCCAGTCCTATGCTAAATAATGACAGTAAATAGACATTCTTGCCTTACTCCCATTCTAGAAAGAAACTTTAGTCTCACAACTGTGTTCCATATTGGCTACATTTGAGTACATGTTTTATTAATTTATAGAAGTTCCCTTTTCCTCATTTCTGGGAATTTTATTGAAAGTCATTGTTGAAATTTATCAAATGCTTCTTTTCTGCTTCAGTCAATATAGTAATATGATTTTCATTAGTCTGTTGATATGATAGATTATGATTTTTAATAATATAAGCCTAGAATTAATGCAACTCTCTCATTTTGTATAATTCTTTCATTGCTGGAATCAATTCGCTAATGTATCTAGAGAACTTTTTGTATCTAAATTTATGGGAAATGCCCTTCTATGGTTTTAATTTCTGTGCAGTGTCTAGTTGTAGTACTAGGGTAATACTAGCTTTATCAACCCATAGACAGCTCTCCTTCATCTTTTTTTTTTTTGTTGTTGTTATAAAGAGATCGTGGCAAGTAGGTTTTAAATGCCTTTCATTTTTTTTTTTTTAAATCAGGATACTTCCATAAAAATACACTGAGAATTTCCATATTGGGAGCATTTTAACTAAAATTTCAATTTATGCAAAGGTTCCAAGACTTAACAGAGTGTCTCTTACGTTGTCCTTATGTTTTAGTAATTTATGGATTTTGAAGAGTTAGTCCATGACATCATTCAGAACGTCTCTCTATTATGCTTTAAAAAAGTACAGGGTGTATTGATGTCTTTACTTCCTGACTATAATAATTTATTTGTTTATTCTCTCACAGCCTTGCTAGAGGCTTATTTATTTTATTGAGTTTTTACAAAATATGCATTTTTGGTGCATCAGTTTTCTCTATTTTCCTTTTATTCGATATTTACTGGTTTATGTTTTATGTTATTTTCATCTTTTGGCCTGTGTAGCTTTTTTTTTTTTTAATGTACTTTTCATAATTTCTTGAGGCAGGAATTTAGCTGACAGCTTGGGATCTTTCTTCTCTTTCTATAGAAGTGTTTGATACTGTATACTGTAAATCCTCCTTTTGGCACTGCTTTTTCTACATCAAACACATTTTAATATGTAGTACATTTATTTCATTCCATTCTGTCTGTTTTTAAATTTATTTAAAACTGCCCCTTTCACCTGTAGAATATGTCAATATGTGTATGTTAATGACCAAGTGATTCCCCCTCCCCCGGGTTTTTTTTTTTTTTAAGAACTTATGTCTAGTTTGATTCCATAATGGTCAAAAATATTTGTTGTGAGCTTTCAGTTTTTCAGAATTTATTGAAATTTATTTTATGACCTATGGTCTACCTTAGTGAATTTACATGAAATTTAAAAAATGTATGCATCCTTTTATGGTGGGATGGGGTGTTTACAAGTGTGATTAAACCTATCCATCAGTTGTCAGGTTCAGTTCTGTATTCTTCCTGACTTTCTGAATTTTGTTCCTTTTAAAAGCACTGATAATGGAATGTTGACATCCCCAGATATACTTACGGATTTGGCTACATCTTTTTTTTTTTTACTGGGGATCAAATTTAGGGCCTTGTGCTTGCTAGGCAAGCGCTCTAACCATGAGCTAAATCTCCAGCCCTACGTCTTTTTAAATCTCAATCAGGTTTGGCTTCATTTTGTTTTGAGGCTCTGTAGTTTATCGCAGAGACATTTCAAATCATTATGTCTTTTTGCTGAATTCATCATTTTGGAATTACTTAATGTCTCTCTCTTTCTACAACAATCCTATTTGTTTATCTTACATTAATAGCAGCACTCATGTGAATTTTTAAAATATGTAGCCATTATGTTTATTAATCTTTTTTTTTTTACATCGTTTTACTTTTAATTTATTGGTCCTTATGTTTTCAGTTTCTTGTAGATAGCACACAGTTCATTTTTAAATTAATTCCAGTAGCTGTCATGTAACTTATCATGGTTTGGTTTTTTCCAATTTATTATTTATTTGTCATTTCTTTACAAGAAATATGTTTCTTTCTTGAACATATTTTGGGATTACAAATAGATATCTGAATTTTGTGTGTGTGTGTGTGTGTGTGTGTGTGTGTGTGTGCTGGGGATGGAACTCAGGGCCTTGTGCTTGCTAGGCAAGCACTCTAACCACCGAGTTAAATCTCCAGCTAAGAATGTTTTTTTAAATATATTGCTTTTTAAAACTTTACTCGTTCATTCTTTCTGTCTTTTTTTCTTTCATTCTTTTCTTTGTTCTTCAGCTTTTTGAGACAGGGTCTCATTATGTAGTACAGGCTGGTTTAAATTCACTAAATTACCCAGGCTGGCCTGGAACCCTCAGGGATCCTCCCGCCTCAGCCTGCCAAGTGCTGGGATTACAAGTGTGCGCCACCACGCCCAACTGCTTTAGGTATTTTACTATGGTTTTGTCTTCATAATTTGTCACAATCTACTTGTACCTATATTGTACCACTTCGCATGAAAGGTAGAAATTTTACTTCCTTTTACCCTCCGCATTTTAAAGGCACACGTTGGTAACAGGAGTGTCAGTGAGAGCGGGCGTGCGGGGCTCCTGTCGCGAGAGTTAGAGTGAGCAATCGCGCTCCGCAGCTCCCGAGTCCCTTTCTTCGTTTTACTAGCACGATCTGTACGAGGGGGTTGCCTTCGGTACATGTGCTGGGGGCGAAGTTAATAGAATCATTGGAGCAATAAGGTCTCTGAGGAAATCACAAGGTCAGCGCTCTCTAATCCCAGTGCCAGCTTGTCTTAGTCACTTCTGGTCACTGCACGCAATACCCGACTCTCATGATTCAAAGGAGGAGAGATTTATTTTGGCTCCAGGTTTCAATCTAAGGCCGGCTCCGAGGCAGAACTGGTGGAAGGGACTGAGAAGAGGGGAGCTGCTCACAACCTGGTGGATGGGAGGCAGAGAGCAAAAGGGGGAGTCAGACAGAGATGCACCCTTCTCACGCCCCCAGTGACCCTCCTCTTCCTCCCAGCGACCCAGACTCTACCTACAAACAGCACATTCAGCTCCGATGAGTTGTAGCACCTCCATGAACCGGTCACCTCCCAAAACCAAACCTCAGAACCTGGTCTTTTTGGACTTTCTCGATCTAAACCATAACCCAGCCCGAAGAACAGATTCTCCTTGGAGTCGAGGCGGAATTCTCCATAGGATTAAAAACACAAAGTTGCTTGCTTCTTACTTTCTTAATGTCAGAGCCACATCTCTCTAGCAATGAACAGTTTAGTCCACTCTGAGAGTAAGTCAACAAGAATCAAGATGCATAGATCTTTTGGAAAAGAAGTAGATCTTTTGGAAATATTCACAGGCGTGCCCGAGGCTTGGGATTTTGGACAGCTCTTACTCCGCAGTTTATCGTGTTAGTGATGAATGAGTTATAGATCAGAGACACTTAGGCAGTCTTTGTAAACTGTCTCAACAATGTTGAGAATGATCAATTTATCTATTCCTCGCGACTTATTTCAGGAAACTCATTGTCCTCTGTGTGTGTGTGTGTGTGTGTGTGTGTGTGTGTGTGTGTGATCGTCTAACACAGACAAGTGGATTTCATGATAATTTGAGAAATTTTTAATAGCTTATAGTCAAAATAATTCAAATAACCTTTTTTTTTTTGAAACCATGCTTAACAACTTTTATTTAGAGTAGCCTCTTTGGATTTCTCCAAAGACCTGACTTCTTAAGACGTCATGCAGCCTGGGGTATTGTTTGAGGTCACTTGCTTATAGAAGGATAAACTAGGGCATTTTCTGTCCTTTCTACTTTGTCCTTCCATATGTGGATTTCCATGACAGGCACCCTGTCAGAAGCCCTTAGACCATTTAGCAATTCTTCAATATGTTGACTTTTAAAATTTGTTTCCTGCTGAGGCTTAAAACTCCTTTTTCCACAGTATTTTAGAACCATGACCTATTGCAAAGGCATACAAGCGATCTGTATACATAATAACTCTTTTCTCCCTTCTCATTCAGCATTCTGTATGGGTGAAACAGATTCAGCTGTCGTATGAACTTGACTGTGAGTGGACTGTGTTCTGGGGATGAATTGAAAATTGTTAAGGCATATTTACCTTAAGCACTTCCTATTTCAGTCTTAATATATGACCTACCCACAAATACGATTAGATCTGAAATTTTGGGGAGCAAATGAATTGTTTTTCAAGGAATGGTCAATTCTTAAATAGCCATGGATTTCCTTCTTTAAAGTAAAAGAAGAGTATCAGAATTTGGAGTGTGGCCCAAGTGTTGGGAAATGTATGCAGAATAAAGTGATTAAATTGCATGCAAGTTAAGCCTGCTTGCTGAAAAATGGTTGCAGCAAGGTTGCCCAGCACTGGGTTCTTCCCATCAAAGAAGTATCCTTAAATTAAGTGGGTCAGAGTCTGCACTGCAGCCTTTGTACAGGGTGAGTAGAATTTTCTCCTAGATCCAAAGGAAAGCTGCGGGAAGAATCGGGTCTGCCCAGACTCCCTTGCAGCTGAGGGTCAAACTTGAACAGAATGCGCACATGGATGTGTACAAAGATTTGCAACAGTTGGGGGTTTGGAACTCCCTAAATTGATACTGAAGACTCAGTTTAAAGTCACAAACTACCATTCATGTTTCCATTCTGGAGGAAATTCAACTGTTAAGAATTTGTTATGTCATTCATAAGTGATAATTACAGCAAAACTGGGAACCCTTTGCCTACAGTTGCCAGGAAGCCCTCGAAAGTCCTTAAATTGTCTATAATAGGTGTAGAAAAACATTTTTCTTCAGATTTAATGAACCAGGCTTGTGGTGGGAACCGACTCAGAACAAAACACCAAAAATAGTTGTTGCATAGAAATAAATGTATTTGAAATAAACAAGGAGCCATAGGGAAGGACTTCTAAAACTGGACCTTTAGCATCTAAGGCAGGCTGTAATTATTTGGGCAGAAGATGCCTCTTTGGGCGAGAAAAGCTTCTTTGCATGGGTGAGACCCTCCGGCATCGCTGCAGTCTGACTACGTGCCCCCATATATCCCTCATGCTAGTGAGGCTCGGATTCTTCTCTGGATAAGAATATGATTATATGATGAAGTCGTTTTCACCTCTCTGTCACTACCAGGTGCTCCTTGTGGGACATTCTTTCCGAAAAGCAGCTACAATGAGATTTATGAGAAAAGCAATTTTATTTGGGACTTCAGGTACTAAATGAGGAGCAGTCTGCATCCTGCTTCCTCAGGCGGCGTCTCTCCTGACTCCGAGTGTTTTAGAGCCTATCAGGGTGGAGTGTCTGACTCTCTGGCACTAAACACGGCCCATATGCTATAGGTTGTTTTTAAAACATTGTAAAATTTCTATATGTTCTCTATATATTCTGACTTGAAACACTGATCAGGTAGATAGAGTGAACCTTAGTACTTGCTTTATCTCTGGAAGTCACAAGGTTTCACCCACAAGTCATTTAAGTGTGTATTCACAGAGAAGTTTACGATTCTTGTGCTCCTGGTTAGCAAGCTGTAAGGGGAGGCGGTGCCTCAGTAAACCTGTCCAGCATCGCTGCTCTGTGCAGGAGAATCGTTGAACCCCAGAGGAACAGTCAAACCGGTATTGATTTTCTTGATCTAATGCAAGACCTAAGGAAGCAGAACAAAGACCAAAAGCAATAGAATATGCAGCTTTAGCCAACACTGGTTAAAATAGACTTTTTTCCACAGACTATGCTGCACTTCATGGAGGTGTTCATATTGTGCTTTATTAGAACACAAGTATAGGGGAGATGCAATGTTTAAATCAATGTTTAGTAAGCTAACACTAAATGGAGAGTACTCAAGGGTATCAGACATGCCAGTGCCAAGGTGATTATTTCAGAGATTCTATCACATAGTAAACCCCAAACATCTTGGTCATTTCCTTCCACACTGAGACATGGTGCCCAACACTGGGGCTCAGAAGAGGAGGTGTACTGGCTCATGTTGCAGTCCTGGATCCAGGGCAGGAAGGCGTGGCAGAGGGGCATGGCAGAAGGGAGATGCTCATGGCATGGTGGACAGGAAGTGGAGAACCAAGGGAGGAGCCCCAAGGAAGATACAACATTCTACAACACACCCCAGTGACCACCTCTTCTGCCCAGGCCCCACCTCCTAACAGCGAGACAGCTACAAACCCCATGATCCAGTCACCTTCCGAAGGTCCCGCCTATGATCGCATGAGCCTCTAGGGGACCCCTGGACATGAACCGTAATGCCAATGCAGACATCAGGTTCGGGGTCGCAGAAGGAAAGTGTTTTCCGTGAGGGCTCCATCATGGCGGTCGAGAGGCATGAAGGACAGATTGTGACAGAGGCAGGATTCCTGGCTGATGGAACAGAGAACAGAACTTTCACGACAGTTAAATATGTACTTGGTCTTCCTCCCTGTTTTCTGACATACGGCGACAATCCTTGGACTCTTGGAAGTCCTGGGGTCTTTTTGTATGTTGACGAGGTGATCGGTGACTGACAGCCCCTGGGTAACGCCAGGGTGAGACGAGGGCAGGCTTAGAGGATTGGGACTCTCAGCCCAACCTTCACCCTCCAGAAGGAAAGGGTCCGAAGGCCAAGTAATCACCAGTGGCCAAAGACGTAGTCAGTCGTGTCTACTGGAGGAGGCTTCCATCAGAACTCCAAAGAACAGGCTTGGGGCACCCTCCAGAGGCCAGAGTGAGTGCAAGGTTGGACAGTGCTGTCCCCAGAGACAGCGTGAAAGCTGAGGTTTCTTGGCCAGACCTCACCCTCTGTATCCCTTCATCTGTGTCTTTTATAATGATTTTGCTGGAGTTCTGGGAGCCACATTAGTGTACTGACCCGAAGAAGCATATCATGACCCCTGTTGGTAGCCTGTCAGACAGAAGCACAGGTAAAAGTGACCTGGGAATTGTGAGTGGCTCCCACAATGAGGACAAGGCCTCGGGGACCCGGCCCTCAACCTGCGGACCCTGACAGTATCTCTGGGTAGATACTTCAGAATTTAATATAATTAGAAGATACCAGGCTTAGGTACATTGCAGATTAAATGCTTACATTCTGGTGAGGAGAAAGCCTGGCAACTTTTGGGGTTACAAAGGCCTTCTGTATTGATTATTGCTGAGTGACAGTGTAGGAGAAACTGAATCTGAGTTTCTTCTTCGGCCCTGCATCCTCAGAGCACCCTCGTCGGTAGGAAGACAGTACATTCCTGTAATCCCAAGCCTCTGGAAGGCTGAGGCAGGAGGATGCCAAGTTTGATCTCGACCTTAGTGGTTCACCAAATTAGTGAGAGCAAAAGGCTGGGGATGTAATTCCGTGTAAAGGCCCTAGGTTCAGTTCTCAATACTGGGGAAAAAGAAAAGGAAAAAGAAAACTTTTGTAGGGTTTGTAATGTTTCCCTTTAAGATTTAGATCAATTTCTCCTTGTGGAGCTAAAGGTAAAATAAGGACTTGTATTTAAATTCCTCCTCAGAGGATGATGGACAACTCATCTATTTGATTTTTTTCTCATTCAGATTTTTAGCCCGCTGGAGGTGACTGCCTTTCCCACATCCTCTTTTTATCTGTAGTATCATTTGTTACTCGCTTATTAGTATTTTACTGAGAATTCCCCTCCTCTCATGCTGAGGGACTAGAAGAGCATCTAATTGTTGTATCTGGAAGGCCATCAGGGAGCTTCTCCGAGGTTTCTTGCTTGCGTTTTGTTTGTTTTGTTTTTGGCCTTGGTCCTACAATTCTGTCAACGTCTTCTGTGAAAAGATTGGCTGAAAGCTCTGTTGTACTTCTCTTCTTGTGTGTATACTAATTACTGTATGTCTGGCTTGAGGTCATTTACAAAAACTGAGGAGAGATCTGAGATCACATTTGTTTCGGGGTCTACTCTTGGATTTGGTCCAAGCTTGTTAGAGACCCCACACTTACTGTCTACCAAAGATGTGGAAGAGCGTCCAAGCTATTTGTACAAGAAGACTTTGGAAATTGCCTCTAAACTACGTTGTCCATTGTTTGCAGCTTTTCTAAATCTCCCTGGCTCTGGCTCTCTCTCCACTTTCCCAGTATCTTTGTTTTTGGCACTCCCCCTTCCGCAGTCTGAGAATCTTACTAACATCTGGAATCATCCACGCAGATCTGGTAGCCATGGATTATGTGTTCCTAGGGCTATTCCGAGCTCATCTGTCAATATTTGTTTATGTTGTTAGGTTGCTGAAATGAGTTTTGACTTCAGCTTTCAACTCAGAGAGAGACCAGGATGGGAGAGCTCCCTGCGGGCCTGAGCGTGTAGTAAAAGGATTTAATGTAAGAAGCGGTTGACCTGCAGGGTTCCTGGCTTAGCTCAGGGAAGTTTAGGCCACAGAGCAGGGAGAGGTAGAGGAAAATTACACAGGACTCAGGAAAAAGTATTAGGCTTACTGATTTCAAGCTGGGTCATTCTAAGGGAGATATAGTTTTAAATATTTTACATTTTTATTTATGTTGGTTAATTATTTAAGGAACCTATTTGAGTATCTTAATTTCATTTGGAAGGTTGTTCTTTCCTATAAAAATAGTAGACCAGTGAATGGAATTCTATTCCCATTCTGGACTAAAGGATTTCTCATCTGAACAATTTTATTCTTACCAACTACCCTTTTAATATTAAGTTGTTCCTTGGTGAATCTAAACTCCAAAGAGAGTCACCTGTATTCAACATATAATGCAAATCCACATAGGAGTCTTGGATCTAACTTGGAGAAATTAGGAATTCACATTTAGACTGGGAAACCCCAAATTAATATGGTAACAGTTTGAGGAAACATTGCCTATGGATCAAGTTTCAAATGCCAACTTACGTTGAGTTTTCACTAATCACAGAATTGATCATCTGTGACTCCCAACAAACAGGAGCTCACGCAGGTGTGACCTAAGCCTAGGCAGGAACTCGGAGACATTCTTATAATGTCTGGCCACTGGCTGAAGCCAAGTCTATCCAAGGCACATAACCCCGGGGAGGAATCTTTCACCTGCCCACCTCAGGATGTGTGAGTCCCCAGGAACAGATACGTCAAAACCAGTATGTAACTCTTCTCCAAAATCCTCCTCCTACAGACTCACAGCAAGGATAGGACAGATGTTACTGATGCTGCTGGGGAAGGGCGGGTGTGTCTCACACTTCTGTTTGATGCTCGCACAGGACAGCATGTCAGGTGTCTCTGCCTGCACTGCCCCGTCTTCAAACCAGGCCAAGTCAAGGAAAGAGCCCAGTAAGAAATCAAGCTCTGGTACACAGCAGACCTGGCCAGAAGCTGGAATGATTTAAAAGTTGTTTGCTTTGCGATCCATGATATGCCAGAAAGCCTCTTTTGGAAAAGAAAAAAAATGCCCACACTAAAACATAAAGTAAGTGGATGGGTTAAATAATAGAACCAATAAGGTTAAATAGGCCCTATTTCCCCCAAAATAAGAGAACTAGAAGATGGACATATGTGTGAACGAAGATTCACAAAGTCAGTGAGTTGCAGAAGAGTTAATAAAGATAGGAGAGCAGCTGAGAGCCCTGTGACATAGGATGGTACGGAGGGTAGCACCCCACCCACGGGGCAGGGCAGAGAAACACCCAGGCCACACACAGCCATGGGGACTCCATGGCTCCAAATGCCATCAACATCATAAACGTCCCAAGGTGATATGGACGAGGCGTGATCAAGAAATACCGTGGACGTTCAAGTTAAAAATGTATTACAGCAAAAGACACATGCTCATTAACACCCCTCAAAATACTTCTGCTCCCTTTGGACACACTCATCCCATCGTCCTTGCTATTTTCTGCAGCAGCTCTGGAGTCCTCTTTCCTGAGTGTCTTTAGTTGCGCTGTCCTGGCTGCCTCAATGTCCTGAATCAATTCAAAACATTTAACTTTCATGGTCGTTTGACTTTGGGGATGACACGGAAGTCACAGTATCAGATCAGGTGAATAAGGTGGATGAGGAGGCAGCGTCATGTTTTTACAGCCTGCTTGTCCTTTGGACGGCGCTGGGCGGCAGCGTTCAACGCATTTTTCATCCTACTTTGTAAAGACACTTGAAACAAGGGGAAGGCATATGTCAAACAACTTCACGGTTCTGAAAAAAAAGGTTCTTAATAGATTAAATAAAAATCAGGTATAACATATATATATATATAATGAAGCAGATATTTAGAACGTTTTTATCATATATGTATAATTTTGAATTTGTCTTTGTATGTGTGTCTGTGTTCGGTATTCTACCAAAATTGTAAGAAAATATGAGAAGTCTTCATTTTCATATGATACCCGAACAAATCTAAAGCTATCTGTGCTTTAATTCTATATTTTTTAAGTGGTAGGATTTGAGAACATTCTTTAGATTGTTATCCGTCTGTTTAATCATATTACTGGTTCTCCAATGGTCTTTACTATTGCTACAATGAAAATATTATGTATATTGTTTTATTAAATTAAAAATCATGGTTATCATGTAAGAACTGTATTATTGTTAAGGAAAAATCATATTAAAATCTAAGAGTGTCAGAGAGTAAGGTGACTTACAAAGAATAGAGTTGGCAGAAGATAAATAAGCTTGGAACAATTTTAATTTTTATTCCTTCTGTTGTAGAACTGAAGTAGGATGGAAGAAATAAAGATGGGTAGGAGGGAGGGGTTGGGGATTTAGCTCAAATGGTAGAGTGCTTTGCTAGCAAGAGCAAGACATTGAGTTCGAGCCCCAGCACCCTCCCCACAAAAAAAAGATAGGTAGAAAGCAGACAAGGCAACACAATTTTTCATCTCCCTGGTTGTCTTAAAACTCTGGGTGAGATTTCTGCTCAGCTGTGCATGCAGACCTGATAATTGATCCAGGAGAATCTGTATTACAAGGTTTATCAGCCCTGAATTTACCTGGCCTGTCTCATCTTCTCTGAAACTTAGCCTCACAGACTACCTATCATAGGATCTCCCCAGACCACCCCAATGTAGGATCACCCTCCTACAGGAGGAATCCAACCAAGGACACACATCATGGGAACTGAGTGGCCCCCTCTCAAGCCATAAGGATCCCACCAGAGCGGTGGAACTGAAGCAGAGATAGTGGTCAGGTGGATCGTGGCCCACCTCAGTTCATCTTTAAAAGCTCACCCCTGTTTTTGTGAGGTGGCTCGACTGAACCCCTATATCAGAGTGGGTTCTCTCTATATATTTTAGCTAGAATCTTTTTGCTATTATGCCTTAATTTTTAACTGTCTATTAAAACTTTCTGTGGCTCACACTGACACATCTCAGTATTCTTTTTCCCTAAATGTGAGTCTAGAACCTGCTCAGGGGGTGGGTGTGGTGGCATGTGCCTGTAATACCAGTGCTTCTGGAGGCAAGAATCAAAAGTTCGAGCCCAGCTTGGGGAGCTTGGCAACCTAGCAAGGGCTTGTGTTAAGATAAATTAAGTACTTTTTTTTTTTTTTTTTTTTTTTGGCCTGGGGTATAACTCAGCAGGAAGGTTTGTGTTCAGTCCATAGCGCACACACATAAAAAAGGCGTTTTTATGGACCAGAAAATATTTTAGCTCCTTTGGAAGTGGAATCACATTACAACAGCATTATGATCCGTATTGAATTAGATACTGTGCAGATTTCATATTTTTACACATATGAACCTATAATGGAACAGAAGTGATTTTGTTCCAAAACTTTTGGGTGAATCTAGTTCTACAAAACATCAAAATAGATTGATTCAATTCCTGATTCTTTTGGTCTATGGAGGGAAAGATTTGCTTAGCTTGTATATGTCCTGATCAGATAGTTAACTGAATAGCTGAAGTGGTAGCTAAGGCCGCCCTGTTCTTTGTCATTTAGATCTCATCTGTTCTACTACTCAATTCCTCCTGGGCCTCTATGTTTCATGGTCATTTCCGACTGGCCTCTCTTCCTGTTTCAACTGAACCCTTAATCTCACTCTCCTTGGATTCGGTTGGCTGCGGGTTCCTTTCACTTTATTATGCAGAGAATCTTTAGTCTACTTTGTAGTTGTATTGTGCCTGCCTTTTGTATATCAAAAGACCCTTTAAAGGTTTTGCTAAGACAAAGGACCATAGCCTCTGGTCTCCACTTCTGAGCAACAAAGAAGAAATATCAGTAACTTTGAACTGTAAAACTTCATAGTCTTTTTTCACTCTCAAGTTTGTAAGTGGAAACGTCATTCTGTTGAGAGAAAGTTTCAAAATGACAGAATTCTGTCACCTACCACCACCCCCGAAATCTTAGAAAACAAAAGGAGCAATAGATTTTCCTTTAAAATCAATATTTTTGGTGCATTGCACTAATGTCTGATTGATACAGGAGTAATGTTTATTAGTCAGCACTACACGCAAATGCAGCAAGTTTTACATTTGAGTTAACAAGAGAATGTAGAACTTGGAATAATATATATTCAGGTCCGTCTGAATGTATTTTTGAAGCTAGTTTTGAAACCTGGCAGAATGTGAGGCTGTGAAGACATTTAGGGGAGTGAAAATTTTAAAGGAAGACAGAATTGGATGAACCAGTTTGATCCAGGAGAAATTTCACTTGTATCTGGGAAGGAAGGGGCTAGTGCTTGGCACTACTGTATGAAGGGTGAAAGGGACTTTGCTTTGCATTGTTTCCTGGCTCTGTTAACGCTGAACTAGTGTAGAAGAGGAGGGTTGGTCAGTCCGGTCTCCAAGACCAGGCTGGGAGTGGGCACAGCAGGGCACTTATTGGGCAGCTTCACCAGAGAAGAGGCGGCTTCAGGCCCCAGGGGCTCTGTGAGGCTCCCGGCAGTGGAATGTCCCAGGAAGCCTGAAAGCTTAAAGGAAAAATCACATTCGAAATGGCACTAGGAGGCCAGGACAGGAACAGACCTTTCGTGCCTCAAGGTGCTGCCGGAGAATGTGCACTTCGATAGCCTTCATAGCCTCACATACCGGTAGGTTTCAATACCTGGATCTATGACATACTTACCTTGTATAGAGAAAATCAACAAATGTGTCCAAAGTTGGTCAGGCTCTTGTTTTATGGACGTTTCCATTGTATGTACACAGTCTCCATTTTAAACTGGCCACATAGCCCATTTCATGTAGCCCCTGTTTTTTCTCAGCATCAACACGAGTTTCTTTCAAAATAATTTTTTACCTCTTTGCAATAAACCTGCACCAGCCGCCTGTAGAAGCTCAATTTTCCCACCTTCTTTGGGACACTCATTCAGCAGCATGTGAGCCTCCATTTCCTAAATTATTAATCCTAAAATTCTAGGCAAAGTTCTTATATTTTTGTAGTTTGTGAACTTGAACTTAGTGATGACTCCGGTGTTTTGATTTACAATTTAAAATTATTTTTTTAATCCTGCTCTAAAACAGTTCACATAATTTGAAGTCAGTAAGTGTAGTCCTTACAGCTTTGTTCTTTGTGCTCAAGATTAATTTGCCTAATCATGGTCCTCTGTGACTCAATGTGAAGAGTCAGTGTGATAAAATTCATATTGAATAAATACATTAATTAGAACTATTACACAGGATAAATGTAAGAGTAATAACAGCAGAGGTTAATATTGAGAAACATTTAATCTATTGTAGAGACCTGGAGAGCCAAGCACTAATTTCAGAGTTTTTTTTTTTTTTTTTTAAATGTATGTCAACTCATTAAATCTTCACAGCACTTTCCTTAGGTGTTGATTTCATTTCCATTTAAACATGTGGAAACAGGCCCACAGGGCTGGCTGTGTGGCTCCTGAATCTGAGCCCCAGATGTCTGAGTCATGGTGCCAGTCCACACAGTGTTTAAAATCAGAGACAAATGTCCCACATGCAGAAAAGGGACAAGGACATTTTGAGGAGGTAAATTAGATGCTATAAATTCCCATGATCCAATTAAAAATTGGTATTCTTGGAAATCAAAATATAAGAGTGATGACTTGTCAAAGTGATTTCTGAAGTAAAAATCCGGCAGTTGCCCAAGTGTGCGACGTCACTATGTGTGGAGGTTGTGGCCAAGCTTGGACAGCTGTTGAAAGACAGGGCTGTCAGGCTCAGGCATTTTTTTTTTTTTTGTGGTGCCGGGGATCGAACTCAGGCCCTTGGGCTTGCAAGGCAAGCACTCTAATCACTGAGCTAAATCCCCAGCCCCTGGCTCAGGCATTTTGTTTTTGCTTTTTTAAATTTTTTTGAGGGGGATGCTGGGGATCGAACTCAGGACCTTGCACTTGTGAGGCAAACGCTGTACTGCTGAGCTAAATCTGCAAGCCCAAACTCAGGCATTTTGAATCTTCTTCCTTCTTGTATCAAGGGCAAATACATTTGACTATTAAGGGAGAAACCAGCTGGCATTTCATCTCTAAAAAAACAAAACAAAGCAACATTAAAAATTTCAGTCTCACTAAGACTCTGGCATGAATTTGGGTGGTAATAGTTCTATTCTCTTTAAGTGAAGTTACAGAATCAAATGAAAAGAATTCCTTAACTTTCTGCACATAAATGATGCTGAAGCTCCAAAAATATCCACAAGAAATTTGAGGAGTGTCTTTTCTTGGGAATATGAAAGCATTACTGTTTTCAATCATTTAAGTAATATAGATTTTTCAAATAATTTTATTTAAAGAGTCCATTTTTAAAATCTGAAGTATATGTGTTTTATTAAAGACGTTAATATAGTAATTTAAGATAATGTTGCTATTCATATTCAAGGTCAAAAATAACAGGAATGCAGAAAAGAGAGATTTAATATACCTGTCAAAAACATATACTTTATGATGAAAAGCTACTTATCACTAATTGATTTGAAATATTGAGACATTAAGCATCTGTTGAGTGGTGCTTAATATCGAGAATCTGCAAGCAATCTGTCCCTCAGCATTGTCTGGGGCAGACTTGGGGCTGCTGTTGTGTGTTGAATGAGTGATGACTTTCAGGGAGCTTGGCTCAGCTGGGGCAGGGCAGGGGTCTAACTGGTGACAAATTGGAACATTTGGTCAGAAGTTCAGTGAGAGAAATGGATTCATTTTCAACTCAGTCTGATGTCTTTCCTTGCCGCACTTCCACCTGCAGAGTTCTAGCGAGCGTCAGTGTTTCTCTTTATTACCAAAAGCCCGTTGTGGCCACACTGACGCGAAAATGGACCAGCAGAGTTCATTATTATGTACAAAGTGAGGCAGTAAAAAGAGCCCAGTCACTTTTCCTCCCTATAAAACTCACCTCACCTCTCCATGACTATAGTTTTATTTTAAGCAGCATATTTCAGATCTTCATTCATGCATTTTGAACAAAAATAATAAATTCAAATAAAAGTATGGAGTAAAAAAAAAAAAACGCCTAAATTTGAATTTTGATCCTACTAGGTAGTAGCTGAGTAATTTTGCATGGGTTACTTAGCCTTTCCAGCAACGAGAACTCATTTGTAAATTGAAACCTGCAGTCTATGATGTTAAATTTCAAGCTTAGAAATTTAGCCATTATACTGAGATTGGAGACATTTTTCATTCTGTGAGTTGATTTTTCCAAAGAGTAAAGCTGTATGCATCCAAGTCTAGCCAGGGAAGCAGAAATGGCTTTATGTGTATCTAAAGCAGGGTATTTACTGCAGGGATCCAGCTTTCCAAAGGTTGAACCAGCAACAGGCAGACTGGCCCACTGGTGCCTGGAGTAAAGGGCATCCCATTTTGCATTGAATATCCAGAGTGAAAAATAAATAAAGCAGGGAGAGGAAACCACTTCCTTCTTCTCAGAAGTAGAAAACAGGAGAGATTTGTTGATTTTATTTCTATTTAAAGGTTTTTTTTTTTTTTAGTCTTTCTATAATCCCTTCTCCAAATACCTGATTTTACAGTTTTTACTTCTTCATTTATTTGGCTACAATTATATGACTTTTATCGTACTCAAACAGCATTTTTTAAAATTGCGAGATAAAGTCTCAATGCAGGAGTAAAGTATTGGTAATAACACAGGAAGCATCCTGCTGTCTGGGCCCAGCCTTCATCGGCACCGCCAGCCCTGGTCCCACATGCCCGGCCACTGCAAGGCAACCGGCCTGACCCCGCCTGACCGCCTCTCACAGCAGGACTGCTGTGGGCTGGGAAGTCTGCTTCCTAAATGCACGGTCTCATCGCAGGGCTTGTACAGCTTGAATCTGCAAGAAGACCGATGTAAACGCTGTGCGTTTTACTTTGCTAAAGTATTTCTGGAGATTAACTTACATTCTGGTGAGCAAAAGACCAGCTAGCTGCACCAGAAAGCTACTTGGGGCAGCTGTCTGGCTGCTCCTGTGAGGGGGTGAGTGGGCAGTCCAAGGATGTGCAGTTCTCACCATAACTTAGTTGCTGGATACGTGTGTGCACGCGCGCATGTGTGGGAGGCTGTGCACGTGCTAGGCAAGCGCTCCACCACTGAGCCCTGTCCTCAGCCTGATAAGCTGGTTATACCTGAATCCACATTTGTTCGTTTTTAGATATTAAATAATTAAAATGACTCTAGGGTAGTTGAGGTCAGTTCTAAAAACTGAGTCAGTACAAGTGGGGATGGAAGTGATTTTCTTGGATGTTTCTGTCATATTAGCAAATAAATGTAAGTCAGTCTTCTTGGGTCAGCCACAGCCAGGTTTTACAGTTCTGACTCACTGAACTAAGGATGAGGATTTTCCCAATTTAAACTTAAACAGGGACCACTTTAGGATGACGACCTGTTGAAGCAGACTGGGAGGTTGAGCAGGCTTGCGCACGAGAGGCTCTTCCTAAAGAACTCTCCTAGGAGAAGTGGAGGGGCGGCGAGTGCGAATTCAGAAAGGGAGGCCGCGCCGAGATGGGCATGGCGTATGCAGATGGACCTGGAGCTCAGACCCTCACGAAGTTTGATTTGGGTCTGAGAAACATGGGCTCTGACAGACATTTGGAGTAACTTTCCGCAAAAGCCCCTGTGAGGTGTCCTTTGACAAGCAGGCGTTATGTGGTGGGAGGCCGGTGGAGCAGAGCTGAGACCAGGGTCAGGAACGGGGTTTCCTCTGCTTCCTCGGCGAGTGCACAGCGCAACGTTTGGCTGCACTGATCTGCAGATAGCACCAGTGTGGCAGACTGTAGTCACCTATGAGAAAGGGCATCAAGACTTGTTGCCAGTAACTTTTCCAGTAGCAGGATAGAGACGCGGGCTTCCCGGGGCGAGCTGTGCGGGTGTCTGCCAGGACTCCAGGAAGGCAGGACAGGCCTGCATCATAGAGGATGCTCTTCAGCAGACGGGAAGCCTCAGCCAGGCTGGCTGTGTGTCCTTGTCACTTGCTAATCATATCCTGCAACTACCTGGCAAGGGCGCACAGGGAGGGCGGCCCACAGGGGTGCAGTGTCCTGGGTCAGCTGGAAAGTGCTGGGAGGATGTTACCTATCCACCCCACTCGAATTTCCTTCCCCCTCTCCCAGGCAGCTGCAGCATGGGGGAACCATGGCTTGTTGGCTTGTTCCTGTAGTGTTTCCCCATCATTTTTATCCCTGGTTCCCCACATGGTGCTATGCGGATGGTGCAGCCCCATCTTATTACAGGTTATGGTTTTATGAACACATCTAGCCATTAAACAGTGCTTACGGACACCAGTACTTTAGCCACCTTCCTATTAGTGGACTCTCTTCACAGTACCAGTCCACACAGCGTCTTCCCAATTCTACTCGTTGCTTGTAGAGATTCTTCCCTTAGCTGGGTTTCTCTTTCCTTATAACTCACCTATGCCAGGTCTGCGCCCCTCACATCTCCTCTGAAGTATTTTTGGTTCTCTTACCTCTCTCCCTCCAGGCGATCTAGTCACCCCCGTCTCTGTGTTCCCATCATGCTAAGAACAGACCTCTGTGAGGCACGTGTGTTGCCCTGCATGCTGTGTGTCTGCTCCGGTGTGGAGACGGTGAGCTTCTTGTGAGCAAAACCTTCCGGGCCCCCCTCCTCATGCAGAGACTCTGGTCATGTCCGGCACATTTTCTGTGTGCGTTCAGGAAAAGATACATTGCTTGATTCTAGAGAGGAGAGAACAAATCTTGAAGATATAATACTGCTAGTTCCAGTGTGGTAAATTTTAGGATGAATACTCAGCAATGTTTATGTACCAAGGACTCTGATGAATTCTGTGGAAGTTGCTCAGACAAGTGACAAATGGTCTTTCTTTAAAAGCTTATAATTTAATGAGTAGAAAATTTATGGTGGTACAGGTCAGAACGGGCAGGGTACCTGTAATTGTGTGCTACAAGCCATGTGAGAGAGAGAGAGAGAGAGTGGGCGGCAAGATTCACTCACTTCCTTATTTATTCAGTGCCGAGCTGAGCTGGGCGCCTCTGAGCAAGGACCTGTGGTTGAATTGCTTCTTGCCCGGAGGTTGGGATTTCAAGAGAGGAGAAGCAGAGGGCACAGGGTGCGCTGAGGCACGCGGACTGTCTGTGTGAGGTGGGAGAGGGCGTGTGTGGCACAGGGGAGCATGGACAGTGTGTGGAGCTCCTTAGACGCAGGCAGCCAGTTTAGGCTCCCATCTCCTGGTAGAAACAGTGCAAGAGACTTTGGACGAGGAGGGTGACAGGCCGAGAGGTGACCTGTCATATGTGTAAATCCTCACCTGCTGGTTCTCATCGAGGGCTCACCCATCCATGCCAGCAGGCAGGGGCTTTGTGAGGTCCTTCGAGGAAAGACAGAGGTAACAGTCATGCAGTAGATCAGGACTTGACATTCCCAGGAATTCAGGAACATTGAATGTGACAGAGACGGCAGTGCTTATGTCCCCGACTCTCCCGGGTGCCGGGCAGAGCAGCAAGTCGCCACGGAGTGGAGGGTGCTGGCAGCCCTGGCGCTGGGAGGCTGGAGTGGGCAGGGATGCAGAGTAGCTGGGGACCAAAGTGAACAGGGCAGGGCCGCTCTGCTCCTTGGGCGGCCTGCGCCTGTAGTGGTCATTTTCCTGGGGCTTTCGTGCTAAGCGCTGTCTGAGATGCTTTCTGTTACCCGAATGGTTTATCTGGGCTGTCTTGGCTCTATCCCACATTCCAGCTCTCCTCCCTTAGTCGGTGACCATTTTCCTTAAGTCTCAATTGCTTCTCTACCCTGGAAAATGGTGACTAAAGCAACAACAGGTAAGCTCCTTTCGTGTTGATTACTAAAACTTACCAAGAACATGTTGAGGTAAAGGAAACACAAGTAAAGGGCCAAGAACATAAAGGAATTTCATCCTCAGTCAGGAAAGAGTGTCAGACATCTCAGGAGCTTTTGTTGATAAGACAGTGACGCTGCAGGATGTGGAGCTTGCCTGTAGTTCTAGCACTCAGTAGGCTGAGGCAGGAGCATCTTGATTTCTGAGCCAGCTTGGGCAACTTAATGAGACCTTGCCTCAAAAAAAACAGAACGAGACAAAAGAAAACAAAAAACGATAGTCTTATCAAGGACAATTAGTCAGTGTGACTCATAGTTTCAAAAGTGTAATGTTCTTCTGGCTATTCATTTTGGTACACTCCAATTATTCCTCCTGTAAAATAGTCAAATAAAATGGACCAAAAAGGGGGAACTCAAAATGATTCAATTCAGTAATTTTATCTTTGACTTCTAGCTCAATATTCCAAATTTATTACTCAGAGTCCGATGTAGTCTGCATAGTAAATTCTGGCTAATTCCTCAGCATCATTCAGTAATTTTCCAAACCAGAATTTGTTTCCATTTGTAGTTCTTGTTTCTTCCTGTGTGCAATAGTTGCTGTAATAAGAATGAGAGATCTTGTAGAAGGAAAATGAAAAAGGAGGAAGAGAGAGGGAGGGAGAAAGGGAGGGAAAAGAGGGAGTGCTAAAAGGAGCAGAGAAGGAAGGAAGGAACGACTATAGCAGCTCCACTCCCGGATAAACAGTCATATGTCACACGCATGAAACTCTGCAGATCGGGGCTGAGAGTCATTTCTGTGCGTGCTTTGCGAGTGCCCTGACGGATATTTGCCGTACAGTAGATGTTACTCTGGGACACTGGTGAGCTTTCTTTCCTAGAAAACCACGGTTATCGCTAAGCGCTTGTGAACAGATGGAAATAGGGCAGGATGCTAAATGGAAATCCACTTATTAAAGAGAACTAGACCTGCCGCAAGAATAAAACGACGGGGGTGAATCATCTTGGAATTCTAAAATAATGCATCCTGCACAGATCCTGTTTTTCTCCCTGTAGATGTCAGAACCACTCTCTGCACCTGGCCTTGCGCCTCAGAGAGAGAAGAAGGTGTTTTCACGAGAGAAGGTTCCTGTGTGGCCCTCCCTGTTCTGGGCCCATATTCATATGTTTTTTTATTACACTCACCTAACGTATGACAAAACCGTCATGACAGTTAAAGGTCTGTGTGAGCGTGTCCTGCAGTTCACTTGAAAGCCATGATCCATGTGGTTTGCATCACCCCACATGCCGTCCTCTGCCACATCCCAGCGGTGCCACCTGCCACCTCATCTGGGGGTGAGGTGACGCGCTAGAGCTGCCCGTGGTGGGCTTGGGTAGAGCTCGGGGAGCCAGCCAGGAAAAGGTCTTCTTTCCCAAGTCTCAGCGGCCCTCTCACCCCCAGAAGATTTGGCAGGACTGTTCAAAGGTCTTGGCAGCCTTCGAATGAAACAAGGAAGAGCAAATTCTGCGACAGATGCTCACTAAATTTCAGTCTCAAAGGAGAGAAAAGTTTCATTCCTGCTGGTTGGAGGACTGGAAACACCCACAACGATTCATCAAGTAATTTCTCAAAATGGTAACACGAATTCCTAGTTGTCAAGAGGGAAGAGACGCAAGCTCTGAATCTACCATGGCAAGGCCTGTTCTGCTTGTGCCTCGTCGGCTGCCTCCCACCCTGAATCCTGTGACTCAGTTTACAGAAGGGTAACTGCGGCCCCGGCTTGGGACCTCTGCGGAGCGTGCGGCTGCGTCCCAGTCTGTACTGAAGTGCCCACAGCTCCGGACCGCCGCTGGCCCCACCCGGCACAGTAGGATTCCGTTAGGCTTGAGGCAAGCTGATTGCTTGATTAAATTACTCCTTGGAAGGTGTTAATTTCAGAAGCAAACTTGTCAAAGATGTGACTTAATTGGAAGAGTCTATTTGGAGATGTTTTTGAACTGCATGGATATTTATATAAATGCTGAATGTATATACCCTTACCTTGTCCTCAGGCTCCCCCTAGGAGTTCCCTGGCCAGGGCACCTGCAAGGTGGTGCTAAGAGCTTAATAAAATCCTGTTATTTTCTTAGGGATGCTAGTAGATATCATTGAAGTATTTTATTTCCTCAATGGTATGACTTGAGAGAGGCTGGACTTCAAAAACAAGAGGCACAATGTGTGTTCAGTGAAGTTAATCAGGCGAGGAAAGATAAATGCCATCTTTTCTCCCTCAGGTGGAAGCCAGAAGTGCTGTTAGACTTAGAGAGAAGTGTGGTGAGCAGAGGCCCGGGCAGAGCGAGGGTGGGTAAGGGGTACTGGCCGAGCTGTGCAGAGAAGTGACTTCTAAGGTCCTGTCACGCAGAAGTACAACCCAGGTTGATGGCAGTGATTGTGTATTTCAGAACAGCTCATGGAGAGTAATGGGGCTGTTCCCACGGGGAGAAATGACAATCATTTGGGGAGTGGATGTTCCATTCCTCTGAACTGATCGTGGTGTACTGTGTGCATTTACTAAAGTATAATGCCATCCCCCATACATATGTACAAGGAGAAGGAGATGATGTAGGGAGAGACTCGGGGTAAGAAGATCTGGGAGCGAAGACAGAGGGGGATGAAGGGTGGTGGGATCCTATTTCCAGGAACAAGACAGCCTGGGCACCAAACCGGGAAGGAATTTAAAACTTTTAAAAGTGCCAGGTAATGGTGTTATTGTTGGTGAAGTTGGGTGTCTCAAATAGGTTAGATAAAACGAATCTTTCTGTGATCATGGAAATTAATAGATTAAACAGAAAACACATGGATTACCTTCACCAGGTGACCCCTTTCTGCTGCTGAGATAGCCCGTCTGATAGCTCAAAAATTAAAATGAATTAAAACCACCTTCAAAAGGGAATGCAGACGACAAAAGGAGGATGGACACAGTGAAAGCATGACACATGGGTGTGTGGAAGTGGTTCAGTGAAACCCCTTCATCTGTACAATTAATTTGATTGAATAATTATAATAATACAGTAAATAGGATTAAATCCTAGTCACATTGAGACATTAATTAAACATTAATGTTTCCATATTTGGTTGAAAACAGGTTAAAGTAAAACATATCTTAAAGTAAAATACATGTAAACATGAACATACAATGTACACATCAATATAAGATGCTTTCTGTAAACATAAAAATATTAATATCAGCTGCATTAATTATGCCATGTATTGCAGCTTGCACTGAGGTATTCTGGCATTTGCTGACTTATTAAAATGTTTTAATAATGTACTTTGGTAAACACTGAGCTCAAATTATAAGTAACTATTGATTTTAAATTTAGATGACTTAGGTAATTCAGTGATGGGCTTCTCTTACCCAAATTAACGTGAGACCTGTCCATGGCAGAAGGCAGCATGCTCTCGCTCGATGCTAAACTGGAAAGGAGGATGAGAGGCTAGGGAGGAAGACAGTTTCCAGGTGGTCCTATGTGCTAGGAGGTCTCAGGAGCTACTAAAGTATCAGTCAATGCTCAATTGTCCTTACTGCGCTGACACTTGGGTCACTTTATTATCTGGCTCAGAGAGTTGTAACCATACATGGTGCTGTTTGCTGGAAGATACTGGAGGGAAAATTGCATTGTAAGGAATGAGGTGTCAAGATTCTGAACTGAAATAAACACCAGTGGACCCGTTCGTAAATATCATCCAACAAATGGAAAGTTTAATGCTGCTGTGACAGAATGTTAAGTTCACTCAGTGCAAAACTAAACTTAAAAATCGGAAAGGGTATCAATGCATGCAAGTCTAGCACAGTTACCATGATGATGGATGCACTTCCTGGTTGTTTCTCAGGCCTAGTTGGAGGCTTCAGCCTGACCCCACAGCCTACGCTCACATGGCCTAGCTGACACGTGGTGGGTGATTATTCAGTCCTTAGCAGGATGCTTCAGGGTAACGAACTTATTTGAAAGTGGGTTGCGAA
>PVJO010014231.1:0-48927 GCA_004026905.1 Hystrix cristata
TATGTGTTTCCTCACTAGCATAACTGTAAGGTTACCAGGAAAAATCTCTTCTAGCTAGAAAATACAAACACTTTGAAATCAAAGCATCTCATTGAATGCAGCTTCTTCAAATCTTCATATACTTCTGAGTATTTGTTGCCAGCCATTTTGTGACCAGTAACACCCCTGAAGTTCTCTAACCTCTTTTATATTGGCTACAACTTTTTTTATATTGACTTCCTTGCCCCAGGCTTCTTTCTCTCATTTTATGGGCGACAACATTGCAGTTTTCATGTATAAACAGGAAAACACCACCTTTGACCTATGCCATAGCCTTAATGGTGTTTGAGAATAAAAAGCTTGCTTTCTCCTATTTCCAACAGAATGGCATCTAGAAGCAGTTGACTTTTCAACCCTTAATGCTGTGAATTTATGGGTTATACTCCCTTTTGTTCTTCTTTCAAACCATTAAATTCCTAATGTCTTATTCTCCTCCCTAGTCGAAATATTGTGCTTAATTTAGCTTTCATCAATATATATTAACATATTCTTGATGTTAAGTTAGCAACGAGGCCTCTAGCAGTGGTTGAAAGGCTCATATTTTATTTCCAAATTTTCAATATATCAGCTTTCTCTACCACATTCTACCATTATGATAAATGTAATATCATTAAAGACCATGGTATATATCTGTAATATACTTTTGCAATGGTAAGTAATCCTACCAAACTTTGTGAATAATTTAGATTCAACTACTTATTGAGTTACTTGAATTTCTCATCTGCAAAATCTGTTCCAAAAACAGTGGATAAACACAAGAGTATTCATGAGTTTATACCTTCTTTTTTCATCCCAGAAAATCTTGTTTAGTGGAGATAAATGGACATTCTCAAGGAAGATGTTTTATTTAAACTAATGTCATATCTCTATAGTTTGTTTATCCTGTCTTCTAAAAGCCAAACAACTAAATCAGGTTTTGGATTTAGTAATCTACAAAGTAGACAGAATATAAAGCACAGCTGTTTTATGTGACATTGCTACAGTGTTATTTGTAGAAATTTTGTGAGGCCTTGTGGAATAACTGTCAAGAGTTATTTCTGCAAATGAAATCGAATCTTTCCACATTAACTCTTCCAAGCATGATATATATTTATTATTTACATAGACAAAAAGATTTCAATTGCCTTTCCACTTTATGCTTTCACTTTTCTTGGGTGCTTCTAGTCAGAAAAAAAAACGGTTTAGAAAGTTTACATTTTAATGATTATCACTAATAAATATGAGTTCACTTGGTCACAAACTCTGGTCTATCATTAGGAAGTATGACACACAAAGATATCTACGTGATGTATATAAAGTTGTTTATATAGGATGTAACGTAAGATAAAGTTAAATGATGAATTTCAAAAATCTATACTTTTCTTGTCCCACCTAACATCTTCAACATTGTGCTGTATGTGACAAGGGTTAGGTTTTATATCTTTTGCTAAGCTTTCAATTACTTAAATATACCTGCAAATTATTTACTTAGGTGTGTGTGTTTAAATGCCTATCGTGGTACCAGGAATATAACAAATGAGGAAGGAAAGCAGAAAGAGGAAAGAGGAGGATGATGGGAGAATTGAAGAGAATATGAAAATGAAATACTTCTATAATAGAAAAGAAGCTAACTTTTAAATTATTATTTACTTTATTTTTAATGTATACATAATCATTTCTGAACCAAAGAAGTATTACTTTACACTAAACATCTGGATTTAGTTCTAATGAAATAAAATGTGTAGTGCTCTAATACTTTGTAGATGTTATGTTTCACTAACTTTTTAAGTGCAACTTTCATGCAGTGGAATTCTTGAGAATACCAAATCTAATTGTAAATCCTTTTTACTGCCAGCTTTTTCAACAGAACAAAGGTAAATGCTAGAATATATGTAATCTTTGAAGGAAATCGTAGTGATTTAAAGACATGAGTTGGTAGCTAAAAACATCTTTTTACTTACCAGACATTCTAAACTTACATTTGAAAACTAAATTACGTATCTTCCCCCAAAATTCTTGTTTTACTGAGAATATCTCAAATAACAGTGATAGTAACTTTGTCCTTTTCAAAATGTGGGACCTTTTTTTTACTTTTTATTTTTTTATTAGTACATATTTGCAGTACATAATGATTATATTTCTTGTGGGTAACTGGTGGATGTACATGGCACATCTTTGTTCTTTTTTCATCCCCTTCCCCTTCCCTCCTTCCCTGTTCCTTCACCTCTCAATCCCCTTCACATTTGAGAAAAAAACTCTCTCCCTGTTTCCTATTATCTTTTATTTTGTGATATATTAATATTTTTGGATTTTCATATAAGAGAAACCATGAGATAGTTAAGCTTGTGTGTCAGATTTCACTTAACATTATGGTCTCAAGGATCATGCATTTTCCTACAAATCTGGGACCATTTTAAATGCTCACTTTTCTGATAATTAATCTACTCACAAGGTTGGACCCCTGATGACCAAATTATCTTCTAAAGGTTCCACTGCCTCTCAACTCAATTAAACTAGGAATCAAATTTCAACATGAGTTTTGGTGGGGATGTATCCTATCCAGTTATACCAGCTAGTTTTACTATCTTAAATTTTCCTACCTAAGCTGTTGTTAGAGTGATGTTTTAAAAATATTGAGCATATTACTTTTTCTCTTAAGATTCTCCAGTGTTTTCCCATCTCACTCAGAATAAAGATCAGAGATTTCCTAAAGGACTTATAGGCTTTATTCAACTTCAACTCATCCAGTATCACATCATCCTTACCACTTAGATCTCCTCTCTTCCTGTCACCTCACAGCTATGCTCTGTATACTGCCCTCCACATTACCTGTGAAAAATTGTATTCTTCTATGTGGGGATTCAGGGAGTCTAAGTAGTTCAAAGGTTATCAACTGTATCTGGTATTCAAGAAATAATAGGAAACTATGAAAATATTGGGTGGACATATGAATGAGTACATGAAAAAAATGGATGAATTCAGCATCAAGTATATTCATATTACATTTGAATATTCTAATTTGAGTACCTTTATTTTAAATAATTACATATTATAATATGAATTTTATCTCTATTGAGAGATCTTAATACATTTTAATTATTTATTAATGATAGTTTTGTTGCTGTAAATATATGCATAGGATGAAATTATTTAATCAGTATTACTACTGATTAAATAATTTAGTAAGTATTAGCACTGGTCTCATTCGATGTTTTATACACGTAATTTTCCCACCTTTATCAAACTCAAGGGCTTATGTGACTACTTCCTAAATTGGTTTTGAGGTCTCTCACCTGAGAATGGCTATAAGCCAAGATAACCAGTCTGCAGTATATCCCTGAAAGCAGGGGGGAAATGAGATTCAGACTTGTGTGCCAGGTGAAACACAATGAGGAATGAAAACAAAAATTCATGAAATAATTTGTTGCTCGTGGGTCCTAGAGAGATTAGGGCTGTGGACGAAAGTTCAGCATGATGTGAAGAAGCAGCTGCGAGCACAATCCACAGGTAGGGAGTGAGGAAGTCAGACTATCCCTCCCTCGAGGTGCACAGACCTTATCTCTTAGCTTCCCTGCAGGCTTGTTGATTGTCTTGTTTAATGAAAAAAAAAAAGAGGTGAACTAATTTACATCGTTCTGACATTAACCACGGTGCAGGTGCAGCGTGTTGGGTTTGGGGTCAATAAGATGAGGAATGTGTAGGTTACGTCACAACGAACCAGATATGGAGGAAAAGTTTTTCCAAGGCAAAAAGTGGTAGAATGCGACTGGGTTTCGAAAAACTTAGGCAAAAAATAGATGCCAAAACAGCAACTATATTAAGCAAATTTCTGACAAGTTATTATGGTAAATTCCAACTTACTCTGATACCATCCAAATACTACTGTGCAGCAACTGTTGAAGTATAAATCATTTTGATTGGCATGACCCAGGTTTCTAAATTTATCCTATTATAATAGAAACTCTCATTCTATGAAAAAAAGAAAAATGTGTTCTATAATTAAGCCACATAAATTATTTTTAATACTTTGATTATTGTTTTCTGCTTGTCTAAAATTACCCCTTCTTTAATTTCTTTGCCCACTTATCTCATTACAACCCACCCTTGAAAACTCAAATACTTCTTCCTCCATAAGGCCACCATCTACTCTTCCTACACTTTTCTGAGATACTCTCTTAATCACTTTATGTCAAGTTCATACTGCCAGAAATACTTAGTATATACTGTCATGTAGACAATTTATGTTATAAATGTGATTTTTCTCCTGGATAAAAAGCATGTAGGATCAAACACCTACTTGGATTTACCATTTTCGAATTTTTAATAAACATTAATCTTCAGAATTTGACAGCAAAAATGAGAATTCTCAGGAATTCTAGAAATTCATGAAATCTTGCTGTTTTCTGAATTGTTGGGATATATTAAGGGAAACACTAATACTGCATGTTTCAGTAATATTTGTAGTGGTAGGACTTTTTTTACTATTTCAGTAGTATTTTTGTGATCTTTACTAAGATTTGTAGTCTACAGAAAAAAATTAAATACTGGGAAGCATCAGTGAATCTTACTGGGAAGTCTTCACACAACATAACATTCCCTTCTGCTAGTAAAGCAGCAGCAAGATACAGCATTATGTGTGAAAATTGCAAATTTAACTTCTCATTCATATATATGCATTATGTATACATAGATATAAACCTAGAAATAAATATGTTTATATATTAATTTGCAAGAATGGCACACCATTAGTAGCAGAAAATCTCATAAGTTCACACTTATAACAGTTATAAGTAATACCATAACTAATTCTTCTTTACATGCTTTGGCTACATTTCCCAAAAATCTTCACCATAATTTTTAATTGGCATTGATATCTTTTGCTTTTCTTGTTCACTTGCAATTAGCAGATACTTTTCAAATCAGTAAAGTCTCTACATGTATGGTTATATTTAATTTTTAAATGAAAATTATAAATAATGTTTATTTTCTCAATTTGTCAACTGTTTCCTATCAGGATTTGGGAGTTAGAAGAACACATAAATTATAGAAGAAAATCCAGGAAGCTATTCCTGCAAGAAAACTAGTTGGATTACTGCATCTATCACCTGAATATATTATTTACATGTCTCATATGTATTATTTAATGTAGAAGATAATGGAGATTAAAATGGACAAGGAATTGTGTGGTCCCTGATGGGGCTTATGCTCTACCTGGAGAAACTAGAAGTTAATCAAGTACAATGAGCTGTGATAAGCAGGCAATTGGAATAGTGCTTTATGTTGTAAGAACACGTATTATGGGATCAGTATCTTCATACTAAAATAAATATAAGCAATTAGCATTTACACAGACTGATATGTTGCACAGACTAATTATATAGATATGGCTGATGTTACAGATATTTAGATGGGTAAACTAGAAAATTTGAATTAACAGCAAGTGTAGTCAGGGCACATGTTCTGCATTACTATACTATTGAAGATTTCTCTACCTGCAAGCTTTCCACTCTTCTATGAAAAGCAAATAGCATTGTTTATGGTACATTTATTTCATTTTGAAATGATGCCACTCATACGTGATGCATTTGCAGACCATTACTATATAACTATCCCGCAAGAGAATAGTGAACTGCACATAAACAGAACACGGCAATGGTGCACAGACCAATTGGAATAAATATTAACTCTGTCTTTAATTCTGACACTTTCAAATTATCCTCATTTGAGAGTAAAAGCAATCTTTGAGAGTAAAATCATTATAATGTATCAATGTGAATGTTTTATCGTATTATGCATTCACCTTTTGCTGAAGTAAAACCTACATCCAGAAAAGAAACTGTGTTCAACTTGACAACTTCAAAGTGAACATGTTCATAAAATCAGCATCCACATCAAGAAACACATCTCTAGCAAATAAACCTCCTCTTATATCATCCTGAAGTCACTGTTCCTTGCCCAAAGATAACCAGTATCATTACTTCTATTAACATGAATTGGTTTGCCTATTTTAATGCTTTGAAAATAGAATTATTCTGCATACATTCTCTATGCGCTTTTCTCTCTCAACAAAATTTTTCTTGTATCTATCTGTATTACTGTTGTTCATTCATTTTCATTGTTGCTTAGTGTTTTATTTTGCTAACTACAACATAATTTATTTATCCATTATCCTGTTGATGAACATCTGGGTTCTTTCTAGTTATGGTTACTGTAAATGGTGTTTTTATGAACCTTGTTTTATGAATAACTACAACAGTTCTCTTTGGTATGTATTCTTAAGAGTAAAATTCTTGGTGATGGATTGTGTTGGTGACAGAGGATTCTATCAGGCAGCAATGAACCATGGTAAGGGCCTCTATTACTGACTGAATTCTCTATTCCATTTTCAAAACTTTCTAAGGCTTTTGAGTACACACAGCTTGCATAAGACCCAAGGCCAAGTAGGAGCTTTTCCAAATCTCGGCAGAAGTCTGGATTTCAACCAGTACCAGAATCACCTGCAGGTGGCAGGGCATAAAGGCAACACTTAATAAGCCTTCTCACTAAGTTATTTGACATTTTGTCAGAAATCAGAGCCCAGGAAGCCACATAGAGAATATAAAAAGCAAAAATCAAAGAAATTTTGTGTTTTCAACCTGAGAAAAAGAAAATCAAGTAAGTTGGTAAATTATTTCACCCTCAGGCCAAGCTCAGGACAGAAACTTGAAAAAGTTGGTTCATTTTTTTCACAAGTGTTAAAGGCACATTGATTGGTAAACTGTCACAATCAAAGTAATTACTGCATGTATAAACAGTCACTGGGCAGAGCTTCCTATATCTGTTAAAAAGAAACGTGAAGAGAGTAAGGAACTCAGGGTCTGAGAATGATTAAATCATTCTTTTCTTTACTGCACATACACACAAACACACAAGCACACGAAGAGACAGTTTGAAATACTGAAGAAAATCACTTGGGTATTATCAGATGTTGAACGGGAGCCAAAGGGTAACAGTTCTTGTTCATTTTTATCTGTACTTTCAGGACTACACTGATAAAACCCACAAGAAAAGGAATGCGAAACAGCTGTTTTACAAAATCATATAGCTGAAAAAAGGGAAAATTTTTATAGCATATTTTTGCTTTTTAAGTAAACCAGTATCCGCCTCCCTCTCCCTTGTCCCCATGTTTAGAGGACTTGGCAACTATGATGGTCACACAGCTTCTAACCACAGTAGAAACTACGAGCTCTGAATACACAATTTCCCACTCTCTTTCACAGCTTTCATGTAGGCAACTCTTTCCACTAACGTCCAATGTCCACCTCGCCCTTTGAAGTAGGTATAATGAGAGCTTCCTCAACAACAGGAAGGCGTGGAAAACCGTAAAGAGTTTACAGAGTGACAACTGCCCGCTCATCTGTCACAGGATCCGGAGTCCAGGGTGGTGGCACACATCCTTTGAGCTAGAGGGCTTGTCACCAGCACAGCTGCTCAGTGCACTAGATGAACTAAATGTGTCATATGATTTGACAGTATAATCAGGCTGCTTTGTCACATAAAAACCAATATTTTTAAGCTACCTAATATCCTTTTGGTAAATTTCACTTTTCAGTGAGAATAGCCAAAGTCATTTCTGCAGTTTGTTACTTGGATTATGATCATATATAGTGTGAAGGTGATAGATAATCAATTGTTGGTTACTTGAATTTTAAAATACATAAGTTGATTAAAATTAATTTCATAATTCAAAACAATCTTTACTCAGAGTGTAGACTAGGCTGTGATTTCTACCTGCTCTGCCCTTTCATCACACACTTAACAAAAATTGATGATAAATGTGTTATATTGGGAAAGGGAAAAAAATGTCCAAATGGGAAGGGGAACGAGGGAGAAGAAGGGGGAAAGGAACAGAGGGACAAGAGAAATAAGAAATAGAAGGAAAAAATGGAAACAAAGCTTTTGTAAATAAGGAGGGGGTGAAGGAAGGGGAGGGGAATGGGAAAAAAGAAGCAACAAGACATATCATGTACAGGTACAAATCCCCTATGATGCATGTTATCACTATGTACATCTAAAATGTACCATTAAAATAAAATTTTTAAAAATTGATGATAAACATCACTATTATCTGTAATATCTATTAAAAGCATGGTAATAAAGGAATCAGTGCTATAAATAAAATGAAGCTTATTGTTATTTAGGAATTTGGGTTTTCATATCTTTATTTTCTTTTCTTCATTAACTTAAAAATGAACAAGTGACTATTTTTAATATGAAACCCAAATGACTGTACTCACAATATGCATTATATGGCACAATAGATATTTTTCCATTTTCATGTATCCATGATGTATGCATTTATAAATTTCTACTTGGGTAGGTACACTGTTTAAGAAAATATAAATAAGAAACTTGATCATATGACAAAAAGCATTATAAAGGAGAATGAATTGGTTATCGTCCACAAAGGACAAAATGCTTCACCAGGAAAGAAAATAACACCTTTGGCAGCGAAGATCATGTGATTATTCAAACAACAACAAAAATCCTCTACATTCTCTCCCTCTAATTCCACAATAAACTCTGTGACTGTTAGGAAACAAGACTTTCTCTATCTCAAATTCCTTCTAAAAATAAAAATATTTTGACAATAGAATAATACCTTTCAACTAATGAAGGATGGAAAGGGTGAGGTCCTGAGCATATCTCAAGGCATTTTTTGAAAGTTCAAGAGATTAGGAAATACCAGTATGAGGAAAATATCATCTATTTATAATATCATTTGTCTTCATATGGTAGAGCCATAATGTTCCATTGGTTATATGTGACTGCTCTATACCAAAGGAGATGTGTGAATTAATACAGTTGTGCTTTATGAAGTTTAAAATGGTTTCCAGAAAGTCATTCTGAAAAATAATCTCTAGTGAAGAGAAAGAATCCAAGAGCAAAAATTTTCTTCCCAAGGCAAGTTAATTCTCCTGAGTAAATGAAAATAACTACAAGAGCAAAGACAAATTATGATGACATTTTCTAACATAGCAACAGACCTTCCTTTAAAATGTAAGATTTTTACAAATCCTTTAGAAAAGCCAACTGAAAAGGTCAACAAGTAATCCAGTGGTTTTTACTTACAGCACAGTGACGAATTGAGATGTTATAATCAATCATGGAGATACTTTCCAAGTAATTTGTTATAAACAATAATTTGGGGATGATTTACTTTTTTATGACTTACAGTCTAGTCAAGGTTATGCCCATGAATAACATCATTCTTACATAACAAAGACAATCTAGAAAAAAAAAAAACTGTGTCTCTCATGGAACTTGACTCTTCACATGTAATACTGGAAAAGACATTTTGAAAACTATACGGTTGTAGTACTGTTTAATGGATAAAAAATGTTAGAGAAGTAAGTAATCTATTTTAAATAGTTTACTTCAGAAAAATTGGAAATAAAATTGAAATAAATGTTAATGCGGCATAATGTTTTTCATGTAACAAAATAGAATAGAGAATGGATTAAAGTTACTTATACTAAAATGTAAAAGCCTGGACCAATAACAGTAAACAAGTGCATGATATGATGAAATCTAATAAATTATTGGACTAATATAAGCACAAAAGAAAACCATTGCAAAATCCAAAATTAATAAAAGTTAATTGGATATTTTTCCTGTACTGAAAAATTATAAGCTTGTTATAATTACCTGGAATTATCTGTAGTAATTTATTCAACTCTTTCAAGTAATAATTCTTAAGTATTTTTTTGCCATCATATGAGAGTAACAAATGGGTTCTAGAAAGATGCCAGTAATCAAATAATTCTTTAATGTTATAGCACCCACGCAAAATAATAGAACCAAAACCAAAACAAAACAGAAACTAGATACCAAAAACTTATACACAAAGTACACAACAAAAGTTGAGCATAAAATGTAATCATGAATCCCAAAACATAAGCAAATGTGGACAAATTCTACTACTACAAGACTTATACACTTCCTGCATATGGTAGGAACACAGGAAAAGCAATGGGACATCTGAACAGAAAAGCATATAAGAGAAACCCTACACAGGTCCAGGAATCCACTGGAGCACACCACATAGCAGCAGCCAATGAGTGCCTTTGCCCAAGCTCAAATCTACTAAAAGCTGAGGACAAAAAGTCCAAGTCAAACTGAAAGGGCAGGAGCAGTGTAACTCTGTTAAAAACTTAAAACTACCTAGAAATTCTTCCCAGACTGAGCCACAAACCAAGAAGAAAGTTCTGAAAATTAAATAAAATTGATTGACACAGAGATAATAGACAAAAGGAAGAGAATGTTTATATAAAATAAAGAATGGAGTCTCCTGGGATTGCCAGTGGTGTGGGCAGGCCGGCTCCATACCAATACATGTTCTTGGTAAAAAAAAAAAAAATCAATCAATCAATGAATAAATTAATTAATTAAAATAAAATAAAGAATGGAAGTATGGCCAGAAAATTTAGAGGGCAACTTACCATGAGTTCGAATGCTAAATGAAGTCAAGAAAACTCTATGATTTTAGGGAAAATACCCTGAACTACACTTCTTTCTAAATGTTCTGGGAAACTAAAATTTTTCAGAACAATGATAAATCCAAAGTATTCCTAATATACCACAGGTCAAATTCTATAGAGAAAAACAAGAAAAGTATACCCCTATTAGCAGTAAAAGCCCACACATCCACGTCAGGTCAAAATTACAATTTATTACTTAAACATCTTAAAAGGCACTATATATGGCATAAGAAATGAAAGAAAACAAATTGGATTTAGGATAACTTAGACACAAAATGATAGACCTCAAGAAAGGAATGAAAATAAATAAAAAACTCATTTTAAAAACAAAGTCTAAACAAGAGTGAACACAAGAGATAGAAATACCTTAAGATAAATAAAAGGCTAGATGATGAACGTTTTAAAAATCAAATAAGATACTAAGGAAAACAGACATCATAAAAACACTTATATATGTACCAATGATTATACGAGAAATATTCATAAAAATCAAAATGTGGAAATAAACTAAATATTCTAAGCAAATCTATATCTACACACAGTGCAATATTAGTATTTGGTCATATAAGGAGTGAAATATTGATTCGTGATACAATTTGGTTCAATCTTGAAAATGATTTTTAAATTAAAAAAAAAATAGTCACAAAAGTAAAAATACTATACATTTCCAGTCTTCATTAAACCAAGAACTAGTGACTCCTAAGGGACAGAAAGTAGACAGTAACATTGCTAAGGCCTGGGAGGTGGACAGATGGCTGAAGGGTACAGGAATTCTTTTGGAAAAATTAAAATGTTCTAAAATAAACCATAATGATGGTTGCACATATCTGTAAATATACTTAAAAACATCGACATGTATATTTTAAATGAGTAAAATGTATGGTACATGAATAATTTCTCAATAAACCTTTTTATAAAAATTGCAAAGAAAAACAGGGATAAGCATATGAAAGGAAGTGCCAACTAGGTGAAGAAAATGAATGAAGGTTTTAGTAGCAGTCTCTGAGGGGTAAAAGCCAAATAACCAAGCATGAAATTCTTTAGTTAAGGTAAACCTTACTGAAATCTAAAACAAATAAAAATAAGAGCAGATTTGAAACTACATATTGAAAAACTGAAACATTGACAAAAAGTAAATATGTATTGACTGTTAGAAAAAGAAAGTGTAGGAAACATTTGAAGTTGCAGATATTGGAGAGCAGAGTGGGAAGTACCCAGACTTCAAGAGGGTATAAAATAGGGAGGGTATAAAATGAGAAGACCATGGACGGAAGACTTGTTCCCTGCAGAAGAAGGCTATATAGAGAGAACATGACAAAAAGAACTCCTTCCACACTGGCTAGCCAATTAAACTCAGATTTTAATTTGTGTAGAATTGCGAAGTAAATATTCTGATTGTAAAGCTTCCTGCTTTAGAAAAAAAGGATGTGCTGTTCCAAAATGATAATTAAATAAACCCGAAACCTATGTTAGTATCTATCCACAATGCACTATTCTTATTTTGAAGAACTCCTTGTAGCTAGAAGTTATGTGTTTACTTTTTTTAAATGTTGTAGATGTTTAACTCTAGCTTTGGGAGGGTCACAATTATCTTTTTCACAGCTAAATCCTCTAAATTCAATATAGAATTGAATTCCACATTGATATATTTATTATGTCATTGTATATGCAAAATGAATATTTGATTACCTGCTGAACGTGTCTGATAGTAAACTGTTTCTACATATAAAAAGAAAAGTCACTCATGGATGTAAACATTAATGAATTTTTATATTATTCTAATGGAAAAGAGTCAAGAATGATTAAAATAAGCTACATCTTAGTGCATACTTTACTTTTTTATTGTTTGCTTTTCATCGTAAACCTCTGAGAGATATATGAGTATAACCACACATTTTTCACTACATTTAATTTGTTGTAATTTCTTTAAACACAGTCAATACTTCCAATCTCTGTTGTTATTATTGTTGAACCCTACTAGAAATCTAAATAGAGTCTTTATACACTGGCTGGGGAAGATGTTTAAGGTTTTCATTTACTGAGTTATATAAAACTTTCTTTCCCTCCAGGATACAACTTAAACACCTTACAAGTTAAAGCTCTAAGTCATGCAAATTGACTACATCAAACATATTAAAACATAATCCTAGGAAATGTACTATTAACTCTCTAATTTTTATTATACTTCTCTGGAATGACTTTATTGACCTTACACAATTGTCACATACCATTTGTGTTCACATTTTAGAAACTACAAATGACCAATCATCTAATCTGCTTTCATATTTACAAAGCATAAGTATATCAATTAGCCATTGATTACTAATTCACCTAAATGTAATATTAATTACAATTTTCACTTCACATCATGATTTTAAATTAAATTAAAGGAGTTTTTTGATCCAAAGGATGATTAAATATAGTCACAATTAAAATGTTGATCACTTTAATTTATAAAGTACATCTCAAAAACTAAAAAGTTAACTAAGATTATCATATCAACTCTTGGAAGCAACGTTATTCCAGTGTAGATTTACTAATATTATTATTCCCAATTAAAGTTACTCTCCAAAAGTAGTTTTGGTTGGAAGAAAAAATTTTATAAAAGAGATATGTTTTTTCCCTAGTATATATTACTAGTCTGTAAAATCAAGAAAGGTAACTTTATGAAAGTAAAATAAATGTGTATTATATATTGAAATATTCTTATTAGAAGACCAGTGATTCATTGTATCTAACAGCTTGGATTGTGTCAGGCAGAGTTTCAGACAGTATGGGTACTGCCCCCAACACAGACATACACACACACTCACACACACACACACACACACACCACAGGTATAGCATATATAAACTATTTGGAACAGTTTCATATAGACAATCTATTTGTCAAAGACATAAAACATCTCTGAATTCTCATGATTTTCTTAACATTTCTAAAGCACAAATGCAGGTAGGATACTAAACTGTACTACCCTTTAAATTTTTGTAACATGTAGATTCCCAAGGGGGATAATCTGCCTAAAAGTTGAAGAAGTAGAGACTCCTTTTTTCTGACAAATAAGGAAAAAGAAAACCCCTAAAGTTTGAACAAATTATTCAAAGTCACACAAGCTGTGTCAGAAGAGCCAGCATATACCTCCAAGTATCCTTTCCTACAATATTTACTAACACTTTTACTTAAAGGTTCTGGCAGATAACAAGGCAATTGTTTTTATGGTTTTCCAGTAGAACACGGGGCATTTCAATACTTGAAGTAATTCTGCAGAATTCCACAGGAAATTCTAAGATTAATAGCGGTATTTTGTATATCTTTGATTGCAAGAAGAAATAATGAAAAAAGATGGTATTTCAAATTTTGAGCTGTCTTTTTTGCAGTATAATGATTTCAAATAACTGGCAAAATGTACATTAATATTCTAAGGCAAAAAATAACTTTACTTAAATATTTTGTTATCAACATTATAGTCAATTTAGGAACCATTTATCAAATATCTGAGCCAAATTCTATGTGCTTCATGCATAATTTATAAGATCAGTCCCATCTGTTCATATGTAAATGTATATATATAATGTTCATTTATGTTTCTTTTAAATTTTGAGCTGCAAGGTAAATTAAGAAAAATATCATTAAATTTTCTTCATGCTACCTAACATGGGGTTCTAAGTCTGTGATTGATTTAATTCAGAGTTCTCAATCAGGGACACAATTTTCTTTTAAATAAAGAAAGAAGAACAATCATTATAAGAATCCATTTTCTGCTTTTGTTTTGTTTTTATTTTTCCAAGAAATACTTGACAATAAGCAAGAGATTGCACAGAATTTATAAAATAAGTTCATATTCAAATTATACTTTAAAGAAATTTTAACTTTGCCATGAGCTGGAAAGATCTTGCCATGTTGCAAGAAAGCTACAAAATGAATAACATAAGCCACACTTTCATATAGTGCACAAATGTTTATGTGTGTGTGCATTAATAATGGATAATCTTTATTAAAATTTACAAATGATATTTTGAGGTTATTTTGTACTTTAGATATTTCTGTTTACAGGAAAATAGTTTGTATAGTTCAATTCATTTTATTTTAAGAAAACTTTTCAAATGTAAATATTCCTTATTTTATGAGTACCAACTTAATTGCATATTAATCAAATGAGTGTTGAATTTCGAGTATTGCATAGTAACCTAAATAGAATCCAAATCTTTTTTTTTTTTTTTTTTGTGCTGGGAATTGAACTCAGGGCCTCATGCTTGCGAGGCAAACACTAAGCACTGAGCTAAATCCCCAGCCCTAGAATCCAAATCTTTAAAAGCAATTCTATTCATAATGTTAACCAAGATCATAGGAACTATCACGATTTACATAACTTCCTTCCTTTTACAAAGCCTCAATGGCCACTGCAAGGAAGAGATGATATTCAACTAAGTCTCAAGGGATAACATGGATTTAAGTTTAAAGAACCTGGATTAATTTACCTGGAAAATGGAAGTAATAGTCTTATATTGTTCAACGGAGTCGAAATAGCAGAAACATTTTAATTTTTGTGCCCACACAGGAATCATAAAGAGCCTGTTCTTCTGTTTCCTCTTGACTACAACTGAGAAAAAAGGTGTATTTTACCAGGATAAGTGAAGAGAACTCATAATATGTCTTCAAAGGCAGGAAGGTATGGCACACTAGAATAGTGATTAAATTATTAGCCCGGAGAACAGGGAAAGGTGGCAGATTTCAGTTTAACATAAGAAATAAACTGGTTTAGTTAGAGAAGTCCCTGGAAACAAGACCATTGAAAATAATGTGAGCTTACTCTAGATCCAACCAGTAGACCAAATAATATTTTTTTACCTTATTAGTGCATGATAATAATACATAACGGTAATGTTTGCTTTGGGAAATCGGTACTTATATTTAACATATTTTTAATCATTTAAAGTCCCATGACCTTCATCTTTCCTCTCCCTTCTCTCTGAACTCCTTTCTCACCTCCCCAAAGTCTACCTTCTAGTTTTCTGGTGTCTCTCATTTATTTATTTGTTTGTTTACTCATTTATTTTCATGTTTTTCACATTAGAAAAAACATGTTGTATTTAACTTTCTGAGTCTGGCTTGTTCACTTGGCATGATGATCTGAAATTCCATTGATTTGACTGCAGAAGATATTATTTCATTCCTCTCTAAGACTGAGTAATACCCCATTATGTTTACATACTATATTTTCTTTATCTAGTCATCTGTTAATAGCTCTTTCCAGAGTTTAGCTATTGTGAATTACATTGCTAAAAATATAGGTATGCATACGTCACTACCATATAGTGCAATGTCTTTAACCCTTGGTATAAGAATATACCAAGGAGTGGTATAACTGGATCGGGTAGCATTTCTAATTTTAGTTTTCCAAAGAATCTCCATATTGATTTCACAGTGATTGTACTAGTTTACAGTCCCCCAATAATGTAGGAGGGTGCCCTTTTCACTACATCCTCACCAGCATTCATTGTTTTCTTCTTTCTTCATGATAGCTGCTATGGATTACATCTAGATGTCTCCCAAGGCCTCATGTGCTCATAGGTAGGGCTTTTGACAGGTGACTGGATTACACATGTGTGATACTGGATTAAGAGTATGATAACTGGATTAGTCAACTGATTATTCTGGCTTAGTTCTGGATGAGGCTGAATGGATTTACTGAAAATAGAAGCCCCACTCTGGGTGTGGTTGCCACCAACCAACAGGATTGTAGCGTGGATGGAGACTATAAAGAGAACAGAAACCTCACTGCTTCCTGCTTCCTCCCTGCTACACTCCGAGCCCTCTCTCCCCTGCCTTGCCACTATGCCATGATGCCCTGGTTTGAGTCAGCTGACTATGAACTGAAATCGCTACACATCTCTACAACTGTGAGCTAAAATGAACCTTTCCTCCTTTAACTTGTGGATGTCAGGTATTTTGCCCCATCACTGAGGAAATAACTAAGAGAATAGCCATTCTGAGGCAGTAAGATGGAATCTCAAAGCAGTTTCTATTTGCATTTCTCTAATGGCTAGAGATGGTGAACTTTTGTTCATATACTTATTGTCCATTTGCAACATGTTCGAAGGTGTGTATTGTTTTAATCACTGAGCTCTATCTCATAGGGCTACTGAAGACAAAGACAATGGTGACATCATTCATTCACTGAGTAGGACAAGGACTAGGTTACTCATACAATTTTTTTCCAACAATTACCTTATATAGCCTTATTTTATTCTAGTCAAAAATAGGAGTGATTTTTAATGCATTTTGTTTATTTGTGAGTGATCTACACTCAGCCACAGTTTGAAAATTCAAGCCCATACACATGTATACCCTAAAAGTTGTACATAGTGTTACCTAGAAAAGTGCTAAAGAATCCATCAAATGTGTGACCAATATAGTGGCTCTCCAAGATGCTCACTGGATCAGTAACCAAGAGATTATTAAATACCACCTGGAGGTGAACACACTTACCCAGGATATTCACAAACGCTCAGACCTGTAAGCAGTCTACTGACATGCATACTAAAATGAAGAGAAGTTTCAACAGTTATGATGTAGAATACAGGAATTCAAGCAAGTGGCCAAAGGAAAAGATAATGAGTTGGAAAAGTAGCTTCTACTACACAAAGTAGAGAATCACAAAAGGCAGGTGCTCAGACACCTTGGAGAAAATCAATTTCACTTGCAAAACTGCAACCAACAATATAGAGAAAGCAGAGCTTCTCCAGGGAAGAGTTTTTTTGTTTGTTCGTTTGTTTGTTTTTTGAATGAATACTAAAGAAAGCCTGGCCCAGAGGTCTAACCCAACTTAGAGAGCTCCATGAGGATAAGCAGAATGATGTCACAGCAGGTCCAGCAGAGCTAAGACATCATACAGATTCTAGTCCTTTCTTCACAACCATCCTAGATGCAAATGAAGGCTGTAAGTCCACGTCAGGGACCATCCAGCTTGGCCAAAAGCTTGCTATAAAGTATGGCTGCACCAGAGCTGATGGACAAGCTTCTCATATTCCTCATCTTGACCTTTTCTTTTTGCTGGTGTCCTCTATATTGCAACAAATCCCTATCTCTCTCCATTTTAGTAAGATCAGAGCGCTGCCAGCTTTGCCTTGCTCCTGTTTCCAATCTGTCCAGGTGCCAAGCTCTATTCCAGATTGCCACACTGAGCCACATTCCCCCAGTTTGCTTCAGCTGCTTAGTGAGCAGGCCAGATGGAAGGACACACAGCTCCCACGTATTCTGCAAGAGGCTGGATAGTATGGGGCAAGTAGAGCAGTGGCAGAAAAGGACACCAAGGGACACAGGAAGTCACCTCACCCAGCCATCGCACACTGTGTGTAACTGTCACACGGAGCACACTGAATCTGACCCCTGGGACTTGATGATTCTCCATCCTTTCTGCAGAGGAGTAAGTGCCAGGGTGGGTAGAGGGACAAAAGAAAAGGTGGGAAGATGGAAGACAAAAAAATCTTTTTTATCCCTTGAATAAACTTGGATGTGTTTCTTTTAACTCTATCAACTAGAAGTTTGTACACATATATAATGTTATTGTAGTAAAATCTAAGATTCATAAAAATATATTCAAGTTATAGAGAATGCAAATACACTTACAACTACTGATCACTCAGACCTTGTTAAAATGGCAAATTTTATGTTATGGGTTTTTTACCAAGATTAAAAGGATTTTTAAAAACTATATTCGTGAATTATGTTTACTGAAGAGTTGAATGGGGGTAGATAGTTAATATAAACATAAAAAAGAAATCAGATTTAGGCAAAATGTTTTGAATCATATAAGTTAATTTCTTTTAAAATCTGTTACAAAAAATAAATAAATACTCCAGAAATAATAAACTTTATCCTTGAAAGGTGGTAAAGACCACAACAGTGATTAGAAAGAGTAATTTTAAAGACTTTTATTACCTTATCTTACTGTGTAGATCGAGTGGCTCCTGTCTGAGAGGTAATGAAAACAGGACTTGTCTTGGAGGTTACTGCATGCTGGTGGTTTGTATTAAAATATTCTGGGGCCACATGTTGACCAAAAATTACAAACAGGATGCCAGTGAGCCATTTACGTTGTCATCAAATGAGCCCTGGGCAGCGGCACACAGCATGTCCTAATGAGGGCCTGGCTCTTATTTTCTGAATGTCACAGGTGTCGTCCATTTTGCAAAGTCACAGAAAATTATGCAAATATACAGTGTGTATTGTACTGAAAGAATAAGAACCGTGTTTTTATTTTTTCCAGAATTTCAAATGAGTGCTTAATATAAAAGTGCTTCCTGGGAGAAATTGTGATGTGATGCTTAGTTGTGTAGAAATAATTCTTCACTTTTTTCTAGGCTTATTACTTGCTTACTTGATTTGACAGTCATACTATGCTGCCATTACTACCTCCTTGCATCAATCAATTGAATAATTTATGCTTGTTACATTTAAAATGATTTTGGAAAGATTTTGTGCTTGCCTTTCATATACATTTCATCTGTATTATATTATTGTTATGAATTGAATTGTTTCCCCCAAAAGATACATTTAAATACTAATCCCCAATATCTCGATATGTGCTCTTATTTATACATTGCTGATGTAAATAGCTGAGGTGAGGTGAAGTCACGATGGTGTAGGTTAAGTCGTTAATTCAATAATAGCAGTGTTGGTTTAAGGAAAAAAGAAACAGATTCAGAAGAAGAAAATCATTCGATGATAGAGGAAGGACCGAAGTGACATAAATGTGATCGAAGGTTGCAAGCCAAATGAAGGCCAAAGATCGGTGACCCGCACAGGAAGTTTGAAAGAGACAAACAGATTCTTCCCTGCAGGTTGTAGAGAGAGTCCGGCAGCACAAGCACCCTGATGCCGAACACCCAGCCCCGAGGACTGTGAAAAAGTATATCTCTGTTATGATACCGTGTGACTTGGTGGAACTTTGTTACTGCCGTCTAGGAGATGCATGCAATCAAACAGAACAAGGACCCAGAAAACAGGCAAGTTCTAAACAGAAAAAGAACTAATCTTTTACTTATAATGGAATACTTTAGAAAATGTGGCATTCTTTTGAAATTTTGAAGCTGACTTTAAAATAGGTAATTAAGAATATCTATTCCCTTTATTCAGTATCCAAATTATGTTTTATACTATCTTAAAATAACTGAGTTACACTAGCATTAATATGAAAGCAAATCAAACCATAACAAAAGATGACAGTGGAAGAAACCAGGCTCTTAATATTAGTTGATCATAGGAGGCAGTCAACACAAAAATTAAATGTGTATTTGAGTTTTTCAAACGCTTCTCACTTCAGTTTTGGCTATAAATTATGTTATGAGAATTATGTTAGAACCAATAAGGGCTTATGAAAATTAATCATGATGTCAGCATGATTGGATGAAGACACACATAGCAGTCTAAGGCGTGTCTGAGTGGGGGAGTTTGGGCACCACATAGAGTCTCTCACCTCTTCTACTCTGATCCTGTTCCTCCTCTGTGCTTTCTAGTTGCATGGACGAGGTATCTTTGCTCAGCCATGCCTTTTCACACTGTGATGTTTCTGCCTTGGAGTCATCCAGCAATGGACTGAATCTCATGAAGTCATGAGCCAAAATAAAAACTTTTAAGGTTCATAGGAGGACATTGGGAAGTTTTGGAGATGTGGACTCAAGAAGCCTTAGAATACTTTCAAGAGAGCTTGGTGAGTTATTTTAGTCAGAGCTCACAAAGTCAGAATATTTAGTCGAAAGTTGAAGAGCTGCAGCTCACTGGAAAGTCCAGTTCCAATGCATGTCAGAAAGCCAAATGGTCTGTGCTAAAAGGCTGGAGAGTCTGTGCTGGAAGCCTGAAGGAAATGGAGACGAATGCCCAATGGCAAGGTCAAAGACCTTCAAAGAAGCACAAAGGAGACTTATTTCTTTTCTTGTTCCATCCAGAATACAAGCCTATTGGTTGGTACCACAAGCATTCAGGTTGGGTCTTCACTCCTCAGTTTTCAGCCTACATGGCAATCATCCATAGACACACCCAGAACTGTGTTCTATTAATCCCCTGGGTATTTCTTAATCTACTCAAGTTGACATTACAATTATTACCATGATGAACCATGAAAAGGAAAAAGTTAGGGGGAAAAAATATATATATATGATAAAATATCCCTGAGAAAATTGTTTGGAATTTCTCAGCTTAATGAAGTTTGACCCACAGAGAGCAAGCTGTATAAATAAAGTTGGAAAACTAGGCAAAGCTTGATGACTTGATTCTGTCATAAAATGAGATCTCAGTTTTCCAAAGCAAAGTAAAAGCTACCAAAGACTAAATGAAAAAGCTACATGTTAAAATATACCTTTCAGAAAAATTTTAAAGCAATACATCATATTTATGCACTAAATAAATATTTTTATATGCAGCACATAAATGTGTTTTACATGAGTTATCAAATAATTTTTACATGACAATTGCATAGAGCAGGAAAACTGGAAAATAATTGGGAAGTGTGATTATGAATATGGTTTCAAAATGACACATGGCTTTCAAAAGAAGGTATTCTTTAGTTACCCTGATAACAGCATTTAGGGTCCTACCATATCATTGAGGCTTCATCTTTGGTGTCCTAAGGTGAGAAGAGACAGTACATCTAGTTTGACATGCAAAATCATAGAATATTTCACTTATGGCGTAATGTTTGCTATATAATGACAATAAGGCTATAGAAACTTTCATGTGGTTGGAAGAAATGAACAAGAATCACACATGGGGACACACATACAAACATACTTTTTTTTTCTCTTTTTTTCTTTCCTTTTTGCATTTTACTTCTTTATGCCAATTTCTGTTGTCTTCTGAGTACTTTAATGAGACTCATCCTAAGACAAGCAGCAAAATTTTAGCTATGAGTATGGAAAGAATCAGCATAAAAAAGTAACATTCTCCCTAATTAGAAGTGACAGTTCTTCTGAAAGATCTCATATTCTTTTGTGAGCTCTTGCTATCTTATTTAATTCAGCGTGGAAACTGAAATGTTTCCAAATACTTCAGCCTATACTTGACATTTTGACACCTAAACTAGCTCGTCTGTTCTCCACTTTCCCAAAATCAAGAAATCAAATCAATGGCAAAATAACACTAATTGTCTGCATCAGTTGGGAAGAAAAGAAAAGGTAAAATGTTCTAAGCAAAAGGACAAGGTAGATGATAGGAAAGAGAAAAATAAGCAGCAATAATTGAGCAGTGTAACAGTTGCACACCCTTGAGAGTAGGTGAGGGATGACAATTTTAGCTATGAAACAATTTTTAAATGGCTATTCCCACATTGCTAGTTGCAATTGATACTGCTGGTCTTCAGTCCAGATTTCTATTTCTTTTCAGTCTTTCAGTGTACTGCAACCCTGTTTTTGTGTGACATTACCTCTTCTGACCCATATTGGGTTTTCATTGTTTTCATTTTGTTTTGTTTGCTTTTTGATGGTACTGGAGATTGAACTCAGGGTGTTTGGACAAAGCTACATCTCTAATTCATTTTTTTAAAGTTTGAGATAGGATCTCATTAAGTTTCCCAAACTGAGTTTGAACTTGAAATCTACCTGCCTTAGCCTCTGGCCCTTGTTTTTTTGTTTTTTGTTTTGTTTTGTTTTGTTTTGTTTTTTTAGCATGCTGTAGAGAGATTGCTAGTTCTGTTTACCCTCACAGCAGAGAGCTAAAAGCCTGGAATTTTATGCATCTATTTACCAATGACTGCAGGATATGGAACTTTAAAAGTGTAGTTCCATCACCTGAAGAATTATTTATAACAGCGTATTCCTCCAGGATCAACAGAAAGTACTTCTCTGGAACTTTGCCTGAACTACTCTCTTGCTGAGATTCTTCCCCTTCCTTGTCCTACTTCTTCTATACCTTTGTTGGTTTCTCTTGGAAACAGTCTTGTAATAATGCTGGTAGGAGATTGGATGTTTGACACATGGTTTACAGCATAACTTTAAAATGGCACTAGAAAGAGAAGAGAATCATCAAATATAGGCAGTAAAATTTATTCTTCACTGTTGAGTTTACCAGTGTTCTAAAACTTGAATATGTAGGAGCAATACATGTAGCAAATTTGACGTAGCACACATATCTGTCATTAAGATCTGTGAATTTATTCCTCCAGCTCCCAGTAATGTGGTTTGTTAATGTCTCACATGAAAATAATTCTCAAGAACTGATTCATTTAAGAATACAGCCCTCTTTAGGGGCAGCCAACTTCTGATAACAGATCAACATATGAGCACAAAGACAAAGTCTTTGCCTCCTTTCCTATCTCTTAAACATTTTCTTAGCCTCAAAATTTCCTGACAGATTAGCTGAGGTTTCTGTTGTAAATATATTCACAGTTTAGCTTTTTTCTCTGCCCACATTGTTTAGTTTGTTTTTTGTCAGGTGTTGTTATTGAAAATATTTTCCAATAAGTCACACTCATTACCATGACCTTTTAAGGAGAGAATAGAGTATTGAAATATTAATAGGTCTTAGAATCCTACTGGAGCATGATAAGAAATACACATCACTAGAACACACATAAAGCCAGAATATCTCTTTGTAATTTTGGTTCTATCACATACATGCACATAAATTTATATCAGCCCAATACTAATTTATCATTAGATAGAAATACATATGAGACTAGACAACAGGGTCAAAGAACACAAGTAAAATGGATTAGCAAATGGCTCAGAAGCCCAAAGCATCAAACCTCACGCACTTCTCCCTCAGCTTATTTTGTGACCACATGTCAGGAAGAGGGGTATTCCTTATGATTAATGTATAGAAAGTGGAAAAGGCTAATATATTCACAGAATAAAATAATATATCTTATTCATCTGTGCCCATCTTGTGCCCATAAGAGGTGAATACAGCAGAACATTTCTTCAACACTGTTGCACCTGAAAGCCACCCTGAAAGGTAGCAATGAGGAAAAAGCTGCCTTATGAAAAAGAACTTTTCAAGCTACAACATTTGTGGAAAAAAAGTAGCAGGATGCAAGAAAGTATGGTGACATGATGTTGGTCATAGTTTTGTCATAAATGCTTTTTATCACATTAAATGAAAAAGTCTCCCAAAGCTTTTCCTCCAAAATGGACATGTCTACTCCACTTCTATTCAGTTTAGGACTTGAGACTCTAGCCACAGCAATCAGGCAAGAGAAAGAAATGATTTTTTACATAAAAGACACAAAATCCAACAGAAAACTCCTAAAATCAATAAATTCAGCAAGATAACAAGATACAAAATCAACACACAAAAATCAATAGCATTCCTATACAACAATAAGGACTACATCGAGAAATTAGGAAACTACTACCATTTATAATATCTTCAAGAAAAATTAAATACTTAGGAATTAACCTAACAAAAGAAGGGAAAGACCTCTCAGACAAAAAATGGGAGTACTCTGAACAAGGAGACTGAAGAGAACATCAGAAAATGGAATGTAGCCTTAGTACAAAAAATGATCTATAGAGTTAATGCCAATACAAATCAAATTACCGATAACATTCTTCACAGAGCTAGAAAAAAGAATCCCCAAACCCACACAGAACTAAAAGAGACCAAGAGTAGCAAAACGCAACCTTCAGCAACAAGAGCAACTCAGAAAGCACTACAACCCTGGATTTCAAATTATGTTGTAAAGCTGCAGTAATAACAGCATGATATCAGCAGACGTGAATCAGTGGAGCAGAAAAGGATGCAGGAACAACCCCAGGCACATTCAGTCATCTCATCTTTGACAAAAAGGCAAAAAAAACTTATGTGAAAGAAAAGATAGCCTCTTCAACAAATGGTGCTGGGAAAACTGGCTATATACATATAGAAGATTGAATCTGGACCCATATCATTCACCATGCACTAAACTAAAATCAAAAAGGATCAAATAGCTACATATTAAAGCAGAACACTCAATGTCCTGGAAGATAAAAATAAGTAATACTCTTCAAGACACAGGCATAGGCAAAGACTTTCTGAACTGAACTCTGGATGCACAAGAAATAATATTATGAATCAACAAATGGAACTACAGCAAATTTAAAAAGCTTCTGCACAGCAAAGAAAACAATGAACAGAGTGAAAAGGTAGCCCACAGAATGCAGAAGGAAAATGTGGTATTTATACACTGCAGGTAATTACTTTGCCACAAAGAAGGATAAATTTGAGTCCTTTGTAGGAAAATGAACACATCTTGAGACTGTAACGTTTAGTGAAATAAATCAGACACACAGGTTTAAATATCACATGTTTTCTTTTGTATGAGACACCAGAAGTATAAATAATTTAAACAGCAAAATAAAAGATAGATAATGGAAAACAAGATCTTTTCCAAATGGAAAGGGGGCTCAGAGAGAGAAGAAATAGGGAGAGAAGGGAGGAAAATGGGAAGTAAAAAGAACTAAGATACACTTTGTGCAAGTACCAACTCATCACAATGAAGGTAATCATCATGTACTGCAAACATATGCCAATAAAAACTCTTCAAGACATTAAAAATGTACAGTGAGTAATGGACAGTGACCAAAAGTTTGGTAGGTCAGGAATCTGGAAGAAAAATAACTGACAAATTAAGAACAAGAAATTTTGATGAAGAGATATATAATAGTTCCATTATGTTTTTATGAAATGTGAGGACTTATTATATATTAATAGCCCATAAACAGTATCTATCATTGAAGATTCTTCCAACTGCCTAGAAGACAGAATAATGGGTATTTGATATCAGCAAATACTATTGCGATCCATCCAAATACTAGCACAATAGCCAGTGGTGACAGGCATGAAAGCTCTGAATAAATTTATCAGCATAAGCCATCATTCACCAAGGCCAAAATTACTAAAATTCTCCACAATGTACAGTATACCAAGAGTGGCACCATCCTTTAAGAACACTAACTAGCTACTTGGTGTGCACTGTCCTGGAAGGCATACCAAATCAATCCTGTTGACAGAAACAAGCCAGTACTAAGTACAGATTTGCTCATTATTCATACAGGGCCCCGGCCAGCACCACCACTCAAAGGCTTACAGAGTTTTAATCCAGTGACATAGAATAAGGAAACATATGTTACAGGACAGTGTGATCTGCTTTATAGCAAAGAGCTTCAGCAGTGACCACATAACTACAGAATTCATTATTCCTAGTACATACCATTCTACTCAGAAATTTCTAATGGTGAAATATTCCTTTGGGGCTGCAACCTTGGATATAAGACTCTGAAAGGATTGGGAACTATAACCATAGATATAGCTATGCCTTCCTGAATTGTCTTTAAATCAATGATATAACACCACATCACTAATAAATAGAACATATGAATTAATGAACAGTATGATGGAAACAAAAGTGCTATTTCTCAGAATTCTTCACGAACTTACTTACCTAGTACGCTTCTGTCCCCTAAGTTTTGTGGGTCTACATGTCTGAAAATCTGTAGAACTAATGATTCTACCAAAGAATACAGCAAGAATCCCACTAACGAAATATCCATATAGTGAAGTATGCATATAGTGATATATGCATGTAGTGGAATGTTGATTGAAAATAGAAGAAAAAAGCACTGTTAGAAGCTACAACACAGATAAATCTTAAAAACACTATAAATTAATAAGCTGGTAACAAAGGTTTATGTAGTCCCTCCCTTCCATTCGATACCAATAAAATCTATATTAAAGAAAGATTGTACATTTTATGACTGTTTTATATGAAATTTACGGATAGTTACTTGATGTGGTGGATTGACATGATCAACTTGCACAGGAGCGCCCAGCTGGACTGAGTTGGTGTGCTTCTGGGAGTAGAAGATACACCTGAGAATTATTGAAGCATGAAGGAGAACGGGAGCAGAAGATAGTTGCTGGCTGTTTGCCAGGAGAAGCTCTGTTGTGACTGTTGTTTCAGGGGAGCTCTGGGCTTCATCTCTGCTGTGAGCATCATGTCCTGGTTCCAGTGAAGATTTCTTCAGCCATCATCTGCAGACATGGACACACATGGGATAGAGCTGTGGGCTCCAGCCTTTGATTGGATCTTTTGGGTCTCCAGCGCACAGACAGACATTCAGCACTCTTCCTGCCTTTGGCTTATGGGTAGATGTGTAACTTGTAAACATCCTGTAAATGTCTTGTATTAAATCTGCTCTCCTGAAAACCATTGGCTCTAGAAAGATAACTAATACACCTGATTTTTGCATGCCACGCATGCTACTTGTAAGTAAATAACTGCTAAACAACCATATTACACAATGAACTCTCAAGTTCCATGAGGTTGGAAACTATGTTTGCCATTTTTTACTCCTGTAATCTCTAATTTCATACACATTACATAATTTAGAGAGGAAATATAATGAGCACATGCTCATTTTTAAAAGTTTATGAACATCAACATATATAACTTTTATGTGGAAATCTCTTCAGCCTTATAGAAAAGTCTTTTGTATTTTTAATAAAGTATCACCTTATTTTTGCATGATTTCACTAACTTTCAGATTTGTGTATATCTATGTAGTGATTACAAAGAAAATTTAAATTATGGAGACTGTAGTTTAAAGCTACATCCTAAAGTTTAATTAAAACATCGTAGTCAAATTGAAAGTCTTGCACCATCCATTCCTCAAATGGTCTTCAAACCAGTGCAATGTGTTCATGTGTTTTGTAGGGTTTAAATTACTCTGTGAGATATCTCATAAGAATGTGTTGCCAGCAAAGATAAAATTAGAATGAAGCTTACAGAGAAAAAATAAACTTTGCATATTCTACATGAGGCATATAATCATAGCTATTAATGTGCATTTAAATAAATAATATATACACACATACTTTGCACTGCAAACGTTGAAATCTAGAATATTTTTTCTAAGCAAATAGCTGTTTCTTAGTGTATCTCATCAGCCAAAATCTTCTACTGAGATTATGAAAATGGAAATACCCAAAATCTGCTCTTTGGATGTTGTGTTTATTAAGTAAAAGAAGAAATTTAAGAATAAGTTTTATTTAACATTGTCAATTATTATAAAATACTTGATCACACCATTATTTACTGAATATAGATTTCTGAGAATGAAAACTAGTTTTTATGCTTTTACAAACTCTCTATTCTATATGTGCTAGGTGTTCCATCTCTGGGACAAGCTTCCTAACAACCCCAAAATAAAACATAAAGGGTTTGCATTTCACTTGTCGTATCAGATGTTTCATTCCATCATTGCTGGCTCCCAGACAGGAGCATCACAGGAGAAGGGCCTGGTGGAACAAGGCTGCTCAGCTCCAGGTGGCCGGGAGGCAGCGCAGAAAAGCAGCACCAGAGAAAAGGTCAGGAGCCGATGTCGGCCCCAAAGCCGCAGCGCCATGACCCACCCAGGTGTACTAGGGAGCATGCTCTGTTTTTCCCCTGGGTGGCTCTGGAGTCAACCCAGTTGACAATCCACTTTAACCACTGTACTATCTTGAATTTGAAACAATTTCATATCTACAGAGACAAAGTATCTCTTTCATTATTAACCACAATGAATGTCTCTAATTTGATTTATTTAGCAATTCTTTTCTAGTGTATTGGAGAGCTGAAGAACAAAACATAGTATCCTTTTGGCTCCCTGGGGTATAAAGCAGACTGCCTCTAAAAATAACACCATAACTCTAGTTTATTTAAAGGAAAAATATGTCAACTAGAAAGAAAATTTGTCAATCACTGAAACGGAAAGTCTGTGTGAAAAAGAGAAAATCACCAAAGCCTCTTTTCCCTGGGCCTTTCTGAATACTATTATGAAAACAAACTACTGCAACTGTAAGTTAGACACGTTCAAGAACCGTGGCATCAAGTCCCTGTGGTTACAAAAGTGTGCCAGGTTCTCTAACCTGGACATCGTTAAAGATATGTTGCCAGAGACCTGTGGTGGCACACAGGTGTAACCTCAAATTCGAGAGAGCTGAAGCAAAAGGATTGCAAGTTCAAATCCAGCCTGGGTAGTTAGTGATTCCATGAGACTGAGTCTCAAAATAAAAATAGAAAAAGAGCTGGAGTTGTAGCCAAGTTCAAAGTCCCTGGGTTCAATCCCCTGTATCACAAAAAAAAAGAAGAAGAATAATATGCCTATATACACATATGTACATACATTTATACATGAAACAAAAATAAGAACATGAAAAGGGTGGGGATTGTAGCTAAATGAGAAGGTCTTGTGTTCAATATCCAGTACCACAAAAAAAGTTTCCAAAAAAGATACCTTGCCAGGCATGGTGGCATGCCTATAATCCCAGCACTTGAGAGGCCGAGGCAGGAGAATCTCCATGAGTTCAAGGCCAGACTGTGCTACATAGTGAGTTCAACACTGATCTGAACTACATGGCAAGATGCTGTCTTAATTTAAAAAAAAAAAAGAGGAAGAAGAATACCTTATAATTTCCTTGATCTGTTTATTGCCACTATGGAAATGTTTGTATCCCTTCTCCTACAAGTTTTGTGTGTTGAAACCTGATTATTAGTGTTATGACATTAGGAGGTAGAGCCTTTAGAAAGTGATTTTTTTCACTAATTCAATGCCCTTATGGGGTTAGTGCCCTTGTAAAAAGAGATGCCCAAGAGCTGCCTTGCTTTGTCCATCATGTGAACTGTACACACGAACTACATAAACCATTGTGTAGGTCCTCACCAAATACTCTATCATCCTCTGCCTTCATCATGAATTTGGTAGCCTCTAAACTTTAACCAAAAGAATTTTACTTAGAAGTTATCAAGTTAGTGGTATTTTATTATAGAAGCCCAAGTGGACTAAAGGGCTGTTTATTCTGTAGATTCTAATCATAACTTGAGTCATTATGAAATACGAAATATTACAAAGGGTATGTGTGCTTTTTATGGTAACATCACGTTATCTGTCCTCTATGAATAATGATTATCACTGTAAAATCATAAATTCACATTAGGAGGACTTCTTTAATCACTCGCCAATATTAGAGCTTTCTATATTGCTGGAAATTGGGCTAGATAATAAGAAAAAAATAAGCAAGGCTCTCATTGTCCCCATTCTGCCTTAGCTTGTTACACTCTAGTAATGAACACAATAATTAAGCAAGTGTTTGCAAAAAACGAAGTGCAGTGAGTGTCATGGCAAGAGAATTAGGATTTTCTCGGTAATGTAGGTCAGTAATATGTAACATGCATAAATTTAAAATGGGATGAGGGAGTGAGTGCTTCTTGGGAGAAATTCTACTAAGCTGAGTTCAGAAGAGAGTTTTCTAGATGAAGGTGAAGAAATGGGAATGCCCACCTGGGAGAGGTGGAACACCATACACAAAGACCCTGAGGTGGGACAGTGCAAAATACTTTCAAAAAACTACAAGAAAATAAGTGTTGGGAGTGGAGCAGCCAGATGGTAGAGACTTAAGAAACATGAGACAAAGGTGACAGCCATCAAATTATTCTGGGTTTTGGAAGTTAAGAAATTTAGACATTATCCTTATTATAGTGCTAGTATATTAAAGATTTCTAACAAAGAGTCTTACACAGTTTGATTTATTGCTTCTTATGTAAGGTGGGCAATGGTCTGATTCTCATTACTATAGTGAAATACTTCAGGCAATCTAACTTTATAGAGGGAAGAGGTATGTTGAGCTCACTAGATTAGAGGCTCAAATTGCACACCACGAAGTACCAGCCCTACTGAGGCCCCATAGCAAATGGAAGGTGTTCATGGGGGATGAAGCAATCACATCTCAGAACAGGAAAAAAGAATGTAATTTGGGGGTTGGTCTTTCGCTTGTACATACTCGCTCTCTTGAAAGTTCTGGAGCCCCACCAGGTCCATGTTAATCTTTTCTGAAGGCAGCATCTCTCATATCCCACTAGCCTATCTCTTAAAGGTCCTACGACCTACGAGCTCTGCCACACAAAGGACCCAGCTCTCAACGCACAAATCCCTGGGGACACATCAAACCATATCCCAACCATGGAAAGATGCAAACATATTTCCCTAGGTCAGTGGTGGTGAGCCCGTGGAACATGAGCCTCAGTGGCCTGTTTATTACCACTGAATGCCCTAAAAGGTTCACCATCACCGCCTTAGGTTTTTATTACACTTCTGAGTTTACTTATCATGTCTTCCTTCTTTTTTCTCTTCTTTCTCCTTCTCCTTTCTCTTCTTCCCCTTCTTCATCAAATTTATCAATTTTTTTAGTTCACAGGTACAGCATTTAGGAAACCCTGTCACACTTCAAATCTAATTTAAAATCTCATATATTCTGAATAAAATTTTATAGCCATATTTTTATTCAAATATATGACGCATTATGCTTATGTAAAGTATAAAATAGGGATCCAAGTTACAACTTGATTTTTTGAATTTTTTAACACTTGGAAAAATACTATAGATTACATGCTGTTTTAAAACACAAAACAGTGAAAGAGACATGATTCCCTTATCCAAAATCAATTTCACAAACTGCGCTGTCAGAAAAGGAGTTGGTCTGGTGTGAATCCTTGTGGAAGCACGTCATGATTTTGTGCTTAATTTATTGGTCCCAATCAACATCTAAGACTGAACTTCAGTCTAATGATCTCACAGAAAGATAAACAGATGCATCTCCAACCACAAGTACTTACATGGTAAAATCCACCCAATTTTTCATGTTTAAAATCACAAGAATGAGAGTTGGCACCAGGCGTCGGTTAAGCCAAGAAAGAGGCTACCTTCTCCTACTGCAATTTAAAAGCCTCAGTCCTAGGAGGATACGAGTGACCTTCAAGCCCACCACTGTTACAGCCTTCATAAATTATTCCCAGTGCATAATACCTAAATAGGTCCTAAGTTCTGGCCATCTGTAGGCAAGTTAGAAAGTCATCTCTAATAAATTTGTGTCAGGCAAATTTTCTCAAGATTTGGCAAATAATTATCAAAAATATAATGAACTCTAACATTGTTAGGGTTTAGACTTAAAATGTCTATTTGAAAGCTCATGTGTCAGAAGCAGGACTATTAGATTTAACCACACAATGGTTTGCTAACCTCATTGATGAATGAATGGATTAATTCATTGATGAGTTTATAATCGAATGTGCTCTTAGAAGGTGGGCTCTGGCTAGCAGAAACTGGTCACTGGGCTCATGCATTTGAAGGGTATATTTCCTCTCTGATTCTCTTTCCATCTTTTTCTGCTTCCTGGCTGCCATGAAGTGAACAGATTTCCCCCAGTGCACATTTCTGCCTTGACATTTCCTCCTTGAAGACAGCCAGCCACGTGTGAAAACCATGAGCCAAAACAAAGCTTTCCTCCCTCAAGCTGTGTGTGTCAGGAATGTTGTTCCAGCAATGGAAGGGAAACTAATACAAACACCGTAAGAATGCAATTTAAAAAGAAATGTAAATAAGCCAAATGTGCCTTTTTATATTTCTTAAAACTTGAAAATATGCCATATTAATTCATGACAAATGACACTAAATTTGGTTATAACGTCCAGTGTCAAACAAATTCTTACTTAAAATGAGCATGCATTTGTAATGCCATTGATATACTTAAAATATGCAAGTCTCTTAAAAGCTCTATTTTTACCAATTTTTGACAACTTTATATTTTTTCAAGAATTTTTCAACTACTTCCCTCATGTAATCTCTCCCCACAAAGTTCGTATACATTTTAATATGACAGCCTTCAGAGGGTCTTGTAGAACTAAAGATATATACAAAGGAAAATCAGGTGAAGATTTTAACTGAGCAATTTTATTTGTAAACATAATGTTCAATGTTTAATCTAGTAATCATATGCACGATGTTTAGAGGTGGAAAGCAAAGATAGTTTGAATACTACTGAAAAACTTGACTGTAAGACTTGAACAAGAATAGTATCAGTGAAAAGAACAAGGGACAGAGGGATATCAAAAGTTACAATTATTTGATGAGATATGGAAATGAATCTCAAGGAGGATGAAATAAAAATGATCTAAATTACAGACAAATATCCACTGAAATGACAGCATTTTTGTGTGAGTTGGAATGGTTTGGAGGAGGGGCACAAAGCAATCAGCTCATTTTCACATTATTTTGGGTCACGGTAAAATTTCTAAAGTGCACTTGGCAAGGTTTCAATACAAAAGTAGTGAGGGGATCTTAAGGTTTCTAGATATATTATTATTCCTTGTAGAAATTTACAAAATTTTTAGATGATGTAAAACTATGTAGAGAAATGCCTTTGGTAAAGAGTTGAAATGGGATCCATTAAAAATTATTGTTTGATTTTTAGGACTAAATGAATAAAATAAGAAACTTTCATAGGGCCAGATTTTACCAAATGACTCAGGAACAAACCCAAGAGTTTTCAAATTAATATAAATACAGGAACATCTTCTAAGTCAATCCCCTCTAAAACCATAGTCTATTATGTCCAGGGTAGGGCTACACACATTGCTTCAACACCTAAAAGTATTTTATTTTCTCAACATTTCCCTTTTATGGCTTTTGTCTCTTCTAATTGAGTGTAATTTTTTAAAGAAAATAAAAATCAAGTTGTCACAAAGTTAAGCTTCAGAGTTTTTAATCCAAGTTACAGGAAGCTTGTGTTACAAAATGAAGCACTTCCTCTAAAATATGTATGATGAAAGACTTGGATACATTTCAGTTTCTCTCACTCAACAGCCAGAAATTCTTAAGGAGAAAGGTTAAAATGTTGTCATGATCATATTTATCAGAAGGTGGAAATTTGACTCAAACTAAGTATGCATGAGAACTGTGCAATCTTATCTTAGAAGGAAAGTAAAATAGAAACCCTGAGTTGCCATACATATAACAGGCTTCATTTGATTTAGAAACAATAAAACTCAAAATTCTCAAATGCTCAGAAAATGAGTAATTTTGTCAAGAGAATTTTAAAATCCAATAAATGTATTGTGTTCTTTTATTCCCTATCATTTTGAACCTTAACACGTTTAACCTTGAAGTTGCTCTTGCTCAAAAACTTTAACTGCCCTTCAATAAGGACATATTTCTGAGATGTACCCCTCTCAGGACAGGATAAGCGTCTCCTTACATGGAAGAGCTCTCATTCTGTCTAGCAGAAGGACTAAACTGTGTTTCTGTTACTGACCATGCTCGGGGACAACCTTTTTCAAAGATGAAGGCAGTATCCAGACAATGAAGTTTTTGACAGTTGTTATGGGAATCTGGCTATGGTTTGTACTCAACTGCTAAAAGGACACTACACTAAAGCGTTAGGAAGATTTGTTAGTGACAGCTGCCCTCTATCTATCAGCCATTCCAGGAATAACGCTGGTGTCCATTTAGTTTCCCAAATGAAGGTTTAAAACCTTGTTAGTTTGATTTGCCTCTAAGGTTTGTAAGTTTTGGCAACATTTCAGTACAGCACTGAAGAAAACACACACAGGAATACAAGTTCTGTTTTTCCTAATAAGTCAGACTTACATGTTGGGAGGAACTTTTAGTGTCCCAATGCCTTTCTGTGACAGTGCACATGGTTTTGATAATTACGCCATTATTTGGAGACACAAATCGCAAGCTGTTAGTATTTGTTTCTGCTGCTGATATGCATGCTGAGGAGAGAATAAAAACCTAGGAAAATCAATATATTTGAAACACAAGAAAGGAGATGAAATTCAGTAAATAGTTCAAGATGTGACTCTACCATAGATTAAATCCCAGTGGCAACTTTTTATTCACTAGATATATATGTTAGTATTGTGTTTCTGTGTTATTTTTGAAAGATTAAATTCTTTATATGTTCCTTTTAATTTTATGTTTATTAAAAGATTAGTTTGATCATGAAAATTCTTGATTGGAAACTTAATAGCAGCACATGGAAGTATTTAAGTTGTAAAAAAAAATATGCACTGTAAATTACTGGAAAGTTTAAACTCTTCTTCCACCCACTTATACCAAATGCCAGCAACTATTTTTTGAAATGTCTTTTGAAATGCGAAAAATAGACAGTTTGTAAACATATAATAGTTTCTATGTGGAAAAAAAATCCTATACTTGCATAGAGAAAAATAAGTAATGATTTCTGGAAATGTCTTTGGGACCCGAGCTTAATATTTACAGCTGTAGAAAATTCTTAACCACTCAGTGCTTTAACAAACTTTGATTTATCCATTTTTTTATTTCTTCAATTACTTACTCAAATCTAGTTTTTGTCTTCATCAAATTTTCTGCAAGGACAATCATGTCATCCACAAATATACATTTTTATTCCTTCCTTCCCATTCCCTATATATTCTATTTCCTTTTTATATCTTACTGCACAAGCTAAGATTCTTGTTGTAATATTGAAAAGGTATAATGAATGATTATATTCTTGCCTTGTTTTTACCTTTTCAAAAGTCTCTCTGAAGTTTTAATTCATTCTCTGAAAATTATCCTTCCTCTACACTCTTTTAATAGTGAAATATGAGAACAGTAATCTGACATTAATCTGACATTTATAATAAGATATTGACTATAAGTTACCTCAGGTTATACTGTAGTCACTGCAGTATGAAAAACAGTCTAAAAATAAACCACAAATTTGAAAATTTCATTTTGAATGTTTTAAGTTTATAGAGATGCAATTTGTATAATATACAATTAATCCTCAAAAGTTTACACTTCAGTGGCTTGGTATATTCGTAAAATTGTATACCCATTAGCATAGTCTAACTTCGGAACATTTTTATCACAAAAAAGAAACCCCAACCCATTAACAGTCAACCCCCAAGACCTAAACCCATTCCAGTGAGTCCTAAACAATTACTAATTTACTTTCTGTCTCTACGAATTTGTCTATCTGGAAGTTTTTTCAATTCGTTTCTTTGTGGTATTTACATACATGCAAATTACAGAACTTGATTATATATGTCTTCCTTACAATTCATTCTCAACCTTTCCTTCCCCCCGACTTATCTTTTTCCTTTTATCTAATAGTCTTCCTTCTAATTTCATGTTACATATTCTTTTGTTTCTAGACACCACATTTGAGAGAAAACTTGCAATACTTGTCTTTCTGTCTGCAACTCATTTTGTTTAATATGTTGAGGTAAAGTAATATCCATTTTCCTGCAAATTACATGGTTTCATTCTTCTTTATGGCCGAATAAGCCTACGTTGTGTATGTGTATCAAATTTTCTTCCTCCATTCGTCCACTAACAGGTATCTAAGCTGATTCCATAACTTGGCTCTTGTGAATTGTGCCCTGACCACTATAGGAATACAGGTATCTCTGGAGTGTGCTGACTTTAATTCCTTCACATATATGCTGAAAAGCGGGATAGTTGGGTCATAGTGTATTTCAAATTCTAGTTATTTGAGAAAGCTCCATACTGACTGTGTCAGATGGACTGTCAGAGTACTTTTGATTTTCTTTTCCCTGGTGATTAAGATGTTGAACATTTTTTCATAAAATTACTGGACATTTGTACTTATTCTTTTGGGAAGTGTTATTTCAGTTCTTCTGCCCTATTACTGACTAGATTACTTTTTCTTTTGTTGTTCTTTTGGTGACTTCTTTATATATTCTGGTGTTATTAATCTTGTCTGAAAAGTAGCTGCAAAGATTTTCTCCCATTCTGTAGGTTTGGGAGAAACCTGTTAATCAACACAGAATAATCACTCTGTTGATTATTTCCTGTGTTATGCAAAAGCTTTTTAATTTGCTATGATCTCATTCATTGATTCTTGTTATTATTTCCTAAGCTACTGAAGTCCATTTCAGGAAATCATTGACTGTGGCTGTCTTTAAATGTTTCCTCTATATTTTCTTCTCAATATTTCAAAATCACAGGTCTTACATTTAAGTTTTTGACCCATTTTGAGTTGATTTTTGTATAGGATGAGTGAAAAGAATCTAGTTTCAATAGCTTTCATGACTGCCTTTTCCACTCATACAGTGATGAACAAGAATGATGGGTTGGAAGAAGTAGCCTCAAGATACGATGCCCTCCTGAACATTCCCTGCCTAGAATCGGGGCTCACCTGCAGCTTGACTGGTGTGTTTGATTCATGCAAGTGTTAGAGAATCTGTCTGGCCACACGTAAAACCCATGTCCTTCAACTCGAGAACTATAATTGATAGTGCTGGCATCTTAATCTTCATTTTCACTGACCCATTTTTCATTTCTCATCTGTTTCAGAACTCAGAAACAGAAAAGAAAGTTGTTATATATTGACTAGTTTAAATCATCGAAAATAAGAACCGAGCAGATTTCATCAATATAATACAGTAAAAACGTGGTTACAAATAACCATGTAACTATAATCGGAGAAGTTTTATTGGACTGTTGTGAATGAAGCCAAACTATAACATGTACAACAATAAATGCGTTAGAAGTGGAGATTGGAACAAATTATTTTTAAGACTCTTGGCCTTGGAAGAAAATAAATACAATCCTTGGTAGTGAGTTAGGTTTGAGAGAGTTCTGTCTTCGCTTTTGTTGTGTTTTAATAAGAGCAGAGCACAGTGTGCGTAACACTTTAGGGCAGAACCAGCTGAGAGATGCATGAGAGAGGGTGTGCTTGATGAAAAGCAGTCCTTGAAATGTTGAGGGGGCATAAATTTCAGAACACAGGTGAGCAGGGATGTTTATGATTGAAACGAGAGTCAGGCAGGTAAAGACAGGTATATATGAGCTAAACATTAGGAATGCAAATTCATATAAGCTATGATCCTTACTTTCAAAGAGCTCCTTCTGGAGTTTGGAGGAGACTAAAATTAATCAAGTTAACCATAATACAAGTTGTACGGCAAGATTTAAAAATCCAGCTGTTCTCCAGTAAAGTGGCTCTTCTTTAATCTTAGAGTGCTTATTTATTTCCTGTAGGAAATGAATAAAACCGAGAATAAGAAAAATACCGTCACCCAAAACATTGTTTGGTGAAGTTAAAAGTCACTGAAGGTAGATTTTTTTCACTGTCTCAACCTTAATGTCTTGTATTTTTGGAAAGTAGTCTGTTACTTTTTAAAGAGCATGTGGGCACTTAGTCTTAAAATTTTCCGAGATTGGGGGTTTCTGTGATTTTGTGATATTTTCACCCCAGTTATAAAAGATATGAAAAGATAATTGTTTTGGAAATGCTGTGGACTTTAAAATATCTTCACAAAACTACAATGTATGAAATCAAGCATGAGTCTGCCAAAGCTCAAGTGTGTATGTCAGCTAGCACGTGAGTGTACCTAGGAGAGCTACGATGTAGGGAAGCATATCAACAAAATCAACCACGGCACTAAACTTGGAGTAAGACTGGTTTGAGAACAGTTTCACTTCTTCAAGTGTGATCGCTGATAAATTGCTTACATTTCTCTTTACTTGTACTCTGTGGAGAGAAGGCAGAAGAGCGGATTTATTGGCCATTATCTTCATTTACTGTGCTCCGCTCAGAACTTTATCAACTAAAGAGCAGTAACATCATGGTGAGAAGTATGGAATCTGTGTAGGTGGGCTTCATAAGTTTGCAATTGGGCTCTACCACTGAATAACCATGTAATGTAGGATTATTCATGCCACTGTGGACATATCTATAAAATGTCAGTGATGGCACAGGTACATGATTCATTTGCAATTCCTGTGATTATCAGGTGACTTAATATATGGAAGCATTTAGAATTGTGCCTAGAACATGGTAATCAGAATGCAAGGGATACCAGCTACTAGAGTTTACCTGATAGGATGTTTACAACAATCTAATGAGATAAGAGACGTAAAGCACATCTTAGCACAGTGCCTGAGGCCTAATAAACTCATAACAATTGGCACCTGTGACTACATATCATAGTAGAATTTGTTTGATCATATATATGATATTATGTTACACATTAAGTAGTCTTACAGTAATCCTTGCCCAAAAGAGTATGTAGTTCTTGAGAAGAAAACCTTTCCTCTGCCCTCTTAGCTAAATTCCTGAGGGTAAACTAAACTGTTAGAAAGAAGATTGACAAAAGAAAAAAATATTTTTTGTAGAAAAGCATTTACAAAAGTAGTTCAATAAATGGTGAAAGATAAAGTCTTATGTGAGTCTCTGAGAATGTCTATTCATTCAGGTGCAAATGTTTTTTTTGTTTTGTTTTGTTTTTTCCCATCTCCACTGCCACAAAATTCCACCAGGAGACGTGATTTACTCCTAAATTCCTTCCTAGTAGTAAAAGCTGCCCCAGAAAGAGAACTTGAGATGGGCTTATTTCCCAAAAAGTTTCTGCTTTTACTTGGGAAAGTGAAGCTCTAAGAAGGCTTCTTTCTATATCTGCTGACTCATAAGGGATTTCAAGTTAAACTAAGTTGCATCCAATTCCACCACATAGAGTATTAACAATTCATAACATTACACCTGGGAGTGTCTCCAACCTGTCTTAATAGGGAAAAAAGTTTAGAGGTGGCCCACCAGGATCTGCTTCAGGAAAGGCACTAGAATTGATGAAATGCACGAGTATTATGGTTTCTATATGAGGTAAGCAATAAATAGTTTTCTCTCCTGCCACAAAAAGGTGTATTTCTTTAAAAATAAATTATAATACATTAGCATAGGTGAAAAAAGATAAAACAGATTTATAGCAACATGTGAAATATATCTGAAAAATAAATAGACAACACTGACACTTTTGGAAAAACTGACATTAAAATATAGAGTAATAAGTAAAGAATATATCATGGAAAGGAATATATTCCCACATAAATTGAAATTCAACTAATTGTGAACATACCTAATCCACTCAGGTAAAAAGGATTCATTTTATTTAATATATAATACAAACCTAAAAGGACTTGTGTGGTTTTAATTTCAATATACATCTTATTTTCATAGAACATATTCATAACATTAACAATAGCCAAGAAAAGCAATTCTTAGTAAAACTAGTAAATCAAGAACTATTGAGGGCCAATTAACTACATATATTCTTAAGTGGTATAATTAATTTTTAATTAATAATCTACTTAACCTTTTAGGAAATAGATGAATTACACTAGAGAAGCAAGATATTCTTCAATATTCGTACCAGGTGACAAATAGCCTGAATGATTAGTTGTCACACTTAGTTTGCTCAAAAACTAAATATTTTCCTCTACCAATATTATTATAGAAACCTGCAATTTTTCTAAGGAAAAATAACTAATGTCTTATATTTTTAAAAATGCTGAATCATTTTAATTTATGAGACCATGAGATCAAAATGATTAAAACAATGGTGAAAAATAAAACCTCAATACACTAATAAACAGAGTCTATAAATATCTCAGGAAATAACCACGTATTTTGTGGCCTCCAACTATTATCCACATTTCGTGTTGTAATCCACAAGTGTTCATGAGAGTCAGTTCTCTGGGAATCTGTGTGGAAACTGTTGGGAGTTGTGTATAATATCACCACAGAAGCATAAAATCTCAGGCTTTCGAAGAACATCACAGATTCCTGATAAAGTCTCTTTGTGTAGCAATCAATGTTTTAATCACTGTTTTCTAGTATGAATTTATAAAAACTAACCTAGAAAAGTTTTACAATTCTATTTTTTATATTTGAACTTAATTTTTGTACGAATTTAATTCTTTCCTGCTTCCAGTGTAAAGTTCTTAATCCCTGAAGGAAGATGTCCTCTTCGCCTAGGTGTGTCAACAATCCTTTCACATAATAAAGCTCAGGGTAGAGTAAGCTTTGTGCTTTTGTTCTTTTGTTGTGGTTCATAATAAAGCACTTGTAGCAAGTAACAAATGAGTAGATATTTACATTGAAGTTTATGAAAAGCATCAGGAAAAACAATATTTTTAGGAGTTCAAAGTATACAATATAAAAAAACTGATGAATTTTGGGAGACATTTTATCCCCAGAAAAATAGTTCTCTCCAGTTTGGTATTTGCCAAACTTTTTTTTTTTTCATCCAGTAAAGTTCTTTTTCACTTTGGATATTTTTGAGATTTTATGCATACTGTGGTGTCCTGAACTAAAATAGCCATGGTATCCATGTATTCCAGAAACTGGAGTTTTTCTCTTCCTGTTTCTGAATTTAAAAAGAGTTACATAAGATTCATATTATTAAAAATATAGCCTCTCATGTTAAAATGATCAAAAGTATTGTTAGGAAATGTCTTTCTAGTCTATGAAATCTACACAGATTAATAAAGGTGCTGAGTCAAGGTCCCTGTTAGTTTTCTCCTAGGCCTTCATAGTGGGCAAGCTATGAATCCTCTTTAAATAGATGAAAATAAAATGTTTTAGTTCAGTAGTTGATATAATAATTCATTTTAGGAAAGGAACTATTTGGGAAAATACAATCTTCCCTTTCTATCTTTGGGTTCCATATTTAACTCAAGCAATTGTGGACTGCATCTTTATCGAATATGTACAGATTTATTTCTTTTTATTCTCTAAATAACACAGTATAACAACATTTTACAAAGTATTTGCATTGTTAATAGTAATGTAGATATGGTTTAAAGTATAAAGAGAGATGTGCCTGAGTTATCAAATACTACATTTTATTAAAGAGAGTTAAACATTTGTGAATTTTGACATTCACCGAGGTCCTGAAATCGGTTCTCCTGGAGCGCCAAGTGATGACTGCGTTTTAATAAACTCTTGGGGTAAAAATCTAGATCTTCAGCCCAAACTGCTCTATGTAGGTCAAGAACATGTCTTCACTGTTTCAAGGAGGGACAAGGTAAAAGACCACAGCAGTGATGAGGAAAGATAAACTGAGGTGAAGAGGGGGTAAGTGTTGCATATACTGTGCATAAAGTGCTAGCACAGGGTCACAATAAAACAAGAACTGGAAGTAGAAATTATATATATATATATATATATATATATATATATATATATATATGTTTTTCAAATTCACAATAGCCATTATTTACAAAACCCGAAGGCAGAAGCAATGAACCTTGAAATCATCTTAAGTAAGCCAGACACAAGACGACAACTGCGGCATAACGGCACTGCGTCTGATTTTCCACATAGTCTAATTCATAGAGGGGAAGAGTGGACTGCTGGTTGCTGATGGCTAGGAGCAGGAGGGATGGGCCCTTACTGAGTGATGGGTAAAGAGTTTGGGTTAGGAAAAATGAAAATGTTCTGAAGATGAATAATGATGACAGCTACACAGCATTGTTAAGTGTGCTTAACACCACTAAACTGTACACTTAAAAATGGTTAAAATGGTAGTTTTTATGGCATGCCTATTTCACCACAAAAATGACTTTCAGAAGTCAACAATGAATGTATATAAAGATTTTTAGGAATAGGAATCCCTATAGGTCCATTTGATATTGTGATACAAATATTGTTTCTTGCCACTAAAGTCTTTAGAAAACTCTACCGTGTTAGTACTGTAGAATTTTCCAAGGTTAATATTACTAGTAGCACGCAACACGCATGGAATTAGAAACCCAAGAGGCAGAGAATGGCATGAATACGTGAAGTCTCCTGGGCCCTTTGATCACTCCCAGCAAGAATTTTCAACTTTCAGAATTTATGTTATTAAGATGCTCAAGATAAATTTTGTCTGCAAGGAGCAGAGGGGGTGTCCCCTGCAGACATGCGCATTTCTTTGCCAAAGAGGAGTAAAGGCAAACCTTGTAGTAGAACTTAAATTCTATCCAGAAGTTAGAGATGCTTAAGAAAGAGATGCTTAAGAAAGTGACAGTGAAGAGATGTTTTAGGAACAGTTTCTTGATGTATCCAAGAGGAAGCGTCAAATTAAAACACATTAGTAAATAAAAACTACATTACCCCCCCAATAGTCACAGGTACTCCAAAGATGTTGCATATTCTGAATTTTCTCTTGGTAGCTAAAATAATACTCACATATAGAGTTATTCATCCATGAAGTATTATTTATTTTTGCGATTGTAAATTTTATTAAAAGCATGTGACACAAACTAGTGTTGTTTGTTGGGTGTTAACTCTCTAGTAGCAGGAGACCTGATAGGCAGCAGTGTGAATGAAGATAACCCTGTCACATATCTGGTCAAAACTGAACTAACACTAATCGTGTGATCTTGGGAAAATTGTTTAAGTCTTTTTGCTTTCAATACTGTTAGAAGTAAAAAAAGGGTTTTAAAATACTGTGTCTCATAATTTACATTTCTTAATAAATGGTTATAGTCTTTATTGTTCATGGTCCTTCCACAGATGATCAACAAATGCTCAATGAATTGCTTGTTTTAGTTTCCTTGTACTATTGTAACAAATTACCACAAATGTAGTGGCTTAAACTAACACAACTTTACTATCTTATCATTCTGTAGGCTCAGTGTCCAATATGGGTCTTCTCACTGGACTAAAATGACATTGTTGGAAAGCAGTACTTTTTTGGAGGATCAGGCTTCAGGAAAGATTTTATTTCATTGCCTTTTCTAGCCCTTCGAGTCTGTTTACATTCCTTGGCTGATGACTTCTTCCTGTTTCTTTAAAGACAGCAATCAACAACATGACATCTCTCTGACTTTTTCTCCTTGGTCCCATCTCCCTGACTCTGAGCTCAGCTGAGAAAGGTTCATGGATGTTTAAGGGCCTACGTGATTAAATCAGATTCACTTGCATAGTACAGGAAAAGCTTCTCGTGTCAAGAACCATACTCATACATCTTTAAAGTCCTTTTCCTGACATGTAAGGAAACATAGTCAAAGATTTCAGGGATTAGAATAAGGACCCATTTGGAGGGCTTTTATTCTGCATTCCACATTAAAATATTTAAAACAGCGTGTTTCCTTTCCATGAAGGTCCCAAAACAATGTATGTGGTTTTTAATCCAGCATCCTGATGTTGACTGTGTGCTACGTGGTTTGCCTATTTTAGGGAAAATGGTGACGAACCCATCATCTGGCCAGGTAAGGAGCCAGTTGCTTCAAGTGTCTTTAATACAGCTTAATGAGAAACACACTGCAGTTAGCTAGCTCCCTCACCCACAGGCACAATCCTGATCTTCTCTCAATGTATTTCAGAGTAATTACATTATCTCATAACATGTACTTCTTTATCTGACACATTTATCAATGAACCTCAATAAAAGTTATCATTACCATCAAGTTTAATTATCCATAACCTCCAAAATACTAATTACATTATGCCAATGGTTCTATCAAAACCACTGAATTCTCCCAATCGGAAATGATTTCAGCCCCACACGAGCTTCCCATCTGCTAACCAGAGTACTATATATATATATATATTTTACATATATATATGTAAAAGTTGAAAAAATTTCATAGTAACAAAAGCAGAGTACTATATATATATATATTTACTATATATATATATATATATTTTACATATATATATATATGTAAAAGTTGAAAAAATTTCATAGTAACAAAAGCAAGACTAGGTTTCTTGGTGCATTGGCTTGCTAAGGCTTCTGCAGCAATAAACCACAATTTGGGTGAATTAGAACCATAAAAATACACTGTGTCATAGTCTAGAAGTCTGAGATGAAGGTGTGATCAGAGTTGATTTCCTTCTGAGCTCTTTGAGGGAACATCTGTTCCATGCTTTTCTCTTAGCTGCCTTGTTTCTGGTTTTCTTTGGTGTGGAGGCCACTTCCTCAGTAGCATCATAGCACATTCTTCCTCTATGTGTTTCCAAATTCCTCATTTTTTATGAGAACATCAGTCATACTGGATTTGAATCCACTCTAATGACTTAATTTTAACCTCTGCAAAGATCCTGTCTCCAAACAAGATCATTTTCTGAGATATTGAGAGTTGGTGTACCAGTGTATACACGTCAGGGAGGGGCACAGTTCAACTCTAGTCACCTGGAGTTAGGTATTGTGTTCTGTATATGTTGTCAGATACCAAACAGCATCAGTAGTTTACTCAGCACAATGTGTGAGCTGTAGCAACACAATTTCACTCCATGGAGTCCAACACTCAAATAGCAAAATAAGTGTGCAAATCACAAGTTAAGAAACATGATGTCATAAGCCTTCAATTCTTCAAGCCCCCAATTTTAGTTTTGGGATATTATTATTACCCAAGTACTTGAAAACTGCAAAATTCTTATTAAGAACTCTATGCAGTGGGTCACTTCACCTGCTCCACTGAGAACTGACCGAAAGCTGCTGGACTTGCCCAGCCTGCTGCGGACAAGGTCTCAAGGCACAGTTCAGAGTGTAGCTTACTTCACACGTGGAGTCGGCACTGACCGAATCCTACTTTTTATGTCACAGAAGTAAGCAAAACACAAATCAAAGATCATCAAAGATCAGGGAAACTAGAAAGTGCTATATTTTACATTATTGATAGAAAAATTTTTATTAATTTTGTGCCAACATTAAGGAATAAAGCAAAGATTCCTAAAGAAGTTAGAATATGTCTGTGCATGTGATAAGAATGACTTGGGGCCAGAGTCTTACCTAACAGTTCGTATCTTCTAGGGAACAGTTTATAAAAACTCCTAGTCATCTGTAATTTACTATATAATTTTGCCATCTGCTTATTTGAATATTCAAAAATATGTATTCAGAATTCACCTCATACTAAGCACCCTGCTAAGTTCCATAAGGCATCGAATGATGAACAAAAAATAAATAATCTGTGTTAACAAAGTTTAGTCCTTTTAATTTTCTAAGCCAATTTTTCTTCCCACCTTCTAAGAATAAATTCCTACGAATACAATGAAAGATCTTTTTGTCGTTGTCGATTTTTTAAGTGCTTAATGATTTTTAGGACAAAAAATTTATATTCCATACATTCATTTGATCTTTTATTTTAAACTCTTAATTTTGTATTCCATATTTTTATTATTTATGAAAATATTTTTCTTCATTCAATTTAGTTTTTAAATTGATTTTTGGTGGCTGATTTAATTATCAATATATTATTATTAACATATTAACATATTTAGAGAAAGAATATATTCTATAGAATATAGTCTTCAAAATACAGTTCAGAGACCCTAAGTCAGTATTAGGAACATATGTGTAATTTATCAAACTCATATTTTCCAAATTACCACTATATGATAATAAATTTTTTACATAGGAAAAGGACTATCCTTAATGCAAGGAAGACCAGTAGATTTCAATGTATGAGAATACAAATTTATTTATACAATTTCAAATTACACTTTGAAATTTACATTTATGTAATTATCACTTGTCAAGTTTTTGCATAACACCAATGAAAAACTTTTTAAAGGACTCCTGAAGCACATGAAGAGGTAGGGCCTGGTTTGAGTAGTTTGCATATCTTTGACGTGCTCTAGTTTAGACTAAAATACCGAAGCATCATAATACACAGATAATTTTAAAATACGTGAAGTACGCGTGAAAGTATTTCTGTCTATTCCAAGTCTTGACTTATTTTGCAAATGTGTCTAGTCCACTTCCAAGTCTCTGAACTACAAGTCTTCTCAGGAAAGGGCAGCCCGTCTACAGGTACAAAAGCTTGTCACGTGCCCCTCTTCATACCACGCGAGCTCCTTCCTTGAGAAAGGCTCTTGCAAGGGGATTTTCTGACTGAGCGTGGAGAATAGGAACTGAATTATTGATATGTGAGGGTGAAATAAATAAGCTCTGTCTCACCAGTGATCATATATGTTTTTCATTAGTTTTGAACTCTTGAGACACCTTTAACAGAACAACCATATTAGTTTTCTCTAAAGATACAAAACCAAAAGAATAGAGATACAGATATGAATGATATAGGCATAGGTAGATTTAGAGATAGAAATGATTAGAGAGAGAGAGAGAGAGGCAGAGCAGTCTGGCAGAGAAAGGCTAAAATCCAACCTTCTTCCACATTTTTGTTCTGTTTTGACCTTCAACAGGTCGCACGATGCCAATCATACTGAGGAAGGCCTTCTGCTTTATTCAGTCCATCAATTCAAATGCTAATATCTTCTAGAAACACTCACACAGAGATACCCAGAAATAATGATAAACAGATATCTGGGCATCTTATGCTCCAGTCAAGTTGACATAAAAATAATCATCCTTCAGCAGCTGGCGGTATAATTTAGTGGTAAAGCATACATTTGATATGCATAAAGTCCTGAATTCAATCATAAGCACCACAGTTAAATAAACAAATCTCCATCACAATCATCAGAAGTGCTGAATCATTTGATATCTATGTTCTTAGATCTCAAGAATTTTTCTCCATTAAAATTTTAAAATAACTGGAAAGATATTCTTGTTTTCTTGTCATTTAATTAATTGCTACATTTCATAATTCAATACACTCTCTGGTTTTCTCATTTTTTTCTGATTCGTTCATATTTTAAATTTTTGAGGTCATCACGAATTTTTGGTCTTTCCTAATTGCTTCATTGTACATACAGTCTTTATATTACTGATTAAAATATTTTTCCAAAACATTTCATGTGGTGTCTTCTAATAATATTTAAATTTTTCTGTGTTTCTGGCTCTGATTTTTCCCTTGTAATTTTCTCTTAATAACTACATTTGATTAACCTTCTACACTCCCAGTATTTAGCATGTCTTAGCTAGAGTTTCCATTAGCTAGTAGCAATAATATAGCAATATTCATAAAATATAGAGCAAAATTATTTGAGCATAAGAAAATTTAACTATGCATAAACCTTCCCTCATTAGGCTCAGAGATGTATATGATTCATATACATTAAATGTCTTGATCATTATAGTCTCTCGTAACAAAAATCCTATAGATGGCGGGGCCTTAAACAACAATTACAATTCTAGAGACAGAACAGTACAAAATCCAAAGTGCCAGATGATCTGGTGTTTGGTGAAGATTCTTCTCACTGTATCTTCATGTAGCCAAGAGAAAAATTCCCTTCCTTGTATCTCATCATGTAAGGGCACTAACTACAACAAGCACACCAGACTTATAACTTACTTACTTCCCAAAGATGCCATCTCCAGACACCATCACATTGGGGATTAGAGTTCCAAAATATGAATTTTGAGAGGACACAAACATTTAGACCTAGCACGAGAATAAATGGAGCTAGGTGAGTTTTATAGCTACAACTCGGACCCTGGCTGAAACAAATGCAAATCTCACTGTAGAAAAGTATCTTTGCTTCTACCACATCTGGAGTCCCACAGATCAAATATAACCAAGTAAAAGTTAATTTTCAAATCTCCTAAAGCTACAAGGAAAATAATGAACATAAGAATCAGCAGATTATTTTCTAAATTATAAGCTCCAAGAACTTCAGTATTAGATTTATCATATACAAAATAAACTATATCCAAAAAAATGTAAGAAATACGAAAAAGTATGCAGAGTATGTGTAAAGCTCAAAATATGGTGAAAAAAAAATACACCCAAGCACATGAGTAATTACAGTAATTGGAAATGGTCTGTGGCAGTTTAAGATGTCTAAGATTCTCTCTAGTTCTCCCCCTCCAGAGACAATCTGTCACTCTGCTTGATGTGGCTGCACTTGAAATTTATAGCTGTACGACACTGCACTATTTTGAGCAACATATCAAAGATCTTACAGTTTACATTCTGTCTCTCTTGCTGCCTGGAGATACCTCCGTGAAGACCCTTGTGCCAACCAACTCAAGTATAAAGAATCATTAAATCAAGAGCTTTTTTAAAAATCTACTCTGTGGAAAGATATCACAATTCTAAATACATATGCTACTAATAAAACAAATGAATGAATAAAATATGTCATATGTATACACGATGTAGTACTGCACAGCCATAAGGAAGGCTGGATAAATTTGACTCATTTGTAGGAAAATGAATAGTCTTGGGTCTACAATAAAAACTGAAGTCAGACATAGAGAGAGAAATACTGCATGCTTTCTCTAAAATGAGAAACCCAAAATACAAATAATTTAAAGAGCAAAATTTAAGAAGAGCTGATAGGAGACACAGAGGTAGACTTTTTGGAGTGGGGATGAGGGTCTGACGAAAGAGAGGAGAACATTGGGGGAAGGTAACAAAAATGATCAAGATAGATATAGATATAAACAGAGATATATAAATTTCCTAAAACAAATGCAATTGTTATGAATCACAACCACATTCTAATAAAAATGTACAGAAAGAAAACTGGTGCTAAAGAAGTTGGGTTATTTCTCTGACTATAGCTGACCATGTTGTTTAGAATCGATTATTTGTGGGAGGAGTTTGGAAAGGTTTTTAGATGCAAACTAGCGAAGACCTAGAAGGATGTAAATAGAACTTGCGTGATTCCACTTGGAGCTCAGAAAACCTGAATGCTAATAGGAAAGTGGAGAGTAAAGACTTGTCTCGAGAACAGTTTAGAAATTAGCAAGACCCCACTTAGTGCAGTCTTAAGGGTACAAAACTATAAATCTTTCATTTGGGAAAAGAGCTCTGGGGTCCCCTGCTTGAGAAGGGAATTCATTCCCCAGACTTCATTTCACCAGGCTCAGCCAACCCGGCCACTCAGAGGCTGCTGCAACCATGTCGGAAGGGGTCCTGGCTATTT
>PVJO010014232.1:0-49025 GCA_004026905.1 Hystrix cristata
TTTTTCTACACAATGGAGTACTACACCGCCATAAAAAAGGATAGAGTCATTTGTATGTAAATGGATGTTCCTGGAGAACATACTATTAAGTGAAATAAATCACTTATTAGTACACATTGAATTGTTTCTCTGATATGAGAAACCATAAGTGTAAATAAGGACAAAGGGGTAGAATAGATATTTTGTTTAAAAAAGAAAAAAGAGAGATAGTATTCAAAAGAGAGAACTAGATAGGGAAAAGGAGGATAAAGAAGAAGGTTAAAAGAAAAGTAAGATGAAAGGGGAAAAAATGGTAAAGTGTAGCTACACTTGTTGCACATAGGGAGGGGTGGGTGAATGGAAGGGAGGGGCGGGGAAGGGGGAAGAGGGGGGAAAACCAAGATGTATCATGTACAGGTACAAAATAACCATGTTGATTATGATCATTATGTATACAATGTACCAATACATGTTCTTGGTAAAAATAATTTAAAAATTTAAAAAAAAAAGGGCTCAAAGCTGAGAGTTCTCCTTCTAAAGCGTTCTCTCACTCTTTTCCCTTCTACCATGGGATGGGGCGACAAGAAGGCCCTCATCAGATGTGAGCTCCTTGATCTTGGACCTCCTAGCCTCCAGAACAGTAAAAAAAAAAATTATTTTCCTTACCATTTATTAGGTGTGGTATTCAGTTATAGCAACACAAAATTGAGTAAGACAAAGAGATAAGCAAATATCCAACACTGAGCATACATTAGTGTCTCATCGTGAATCTTGGGAGCATGTAGGAATTTACTCAGAATTCATAAGATTCCTGGAACAGAATGCCATATGTGCTTGGATTTCAAAAGGTTGAGACAAGATTAGGCAGTGGCTCAGATTACATTCTCACTGGCCTGGTAATGGAACAAAATGACCTAGCACCAAAGCAAGCTCTTGTGAGTCCAAGTTGAATGTTGGTTTTGTTTTTTAGTCTACCCAGTGGGTGAGCACACAAGGAGGCACAAATACAGACGCACACACAGCTAGGGAAAGTGCCAGAGAATATAAAATAGGCTTTGGTTCTCTTTTGCTTTCTTTCCTTAGTTTTTATTTATTTGTTTTAGGCAACTTTAGGTCTTCAGACAAAGGAAAAAAAATGTTATGTCATCACTTAAGGCAATGACAGAAAGGAAGCAAATACTATGCCAATGCTTAATTTTGTTTTTATCTTTTGTATCAAGATGAAGGGTCTTGAACCTGAGACTAACAGACAAAAAGAGCCAACAGGAAAATGTAATACAAACCAGGTAAGGAGACACATAAATGGTTCTTTTTATATGATCTTGTATATTCTGGCCTAGCCAAATTACATCTCAGAACACTGACACAATTACATGACTACAAATTAGGCAGGAATTTTTGAAACATTAGAAAGAGTAGAGAATGGGAACAGACAACATTGGTTTGATTTTTTTAAAAAGAAAAATAAGGTAGATCCTGTAAACAACAGACTAATAAAGTTAATACTAACCCACAGAAGAATCTTAAAATGGTTTATTAAATACTGGAGATTTACCTCAGTGATTAGAGTGCTTGTCTAGCAAGTGCAAGGCCCTGAGTTCAATCCCCAGCATGGAAAAAAAATATATATATATATCATATGAGAATTTAGAGAAGAAAATGACAAGCACCAACGACCCACAGGTTCAATACAAACAAGGCAGGACTATAACATAATAGCTAAAAAAAAAAAAAAAGATTTGGACTGTTCTTGCTACAAGGAAATAAATATTTGAAGTGGTAAATATGCTAATTACTCTAAATCATTAGATATTGTATAGATGTATTGAACTATCACCCAGTACCCCCATAATTTTAGTATATGTGCTGCTGAAGCAAGCACAGTACCCCCATAATTATGTACAATTATTATGTGTTAATTTAAAAAATAAGATTTAATAAAAAAACTTATAGGCAGGCCTTGCTGATCACTTCCTCTCTTTTAAGAGTAATAGTTGACATATAGATCAAGGACATGCAGACTTAACATACATTGATTTCTGTCATTGAAAAAGTCCTTCTTTGTGTCCAGAAGATAAATGGGCAAAAGATGGACGACATCATTGTGTAGTTCTACCACTGAATTGCTCATATATAACTAATCTCAGAAAGTATTGACCAACTGCTTCAAGCTTCTGGATTTGGCCCTACCCTAATCAGTATATTTACCAACAAGGTTACGACTTAAGAAGAAAGGGGCATTGATTCTGCATGAAGGAGAATCATCAATATCAACTACCTCACCACATAGCAATGATGAAGGAATTAAATGTAAACAAATTAAATCCTATGCTGTATAAATCCTTAAATACAAATAGGACAGAGTCACTAGAAGCAAGTCAAATGATGCTGAAGTAATATACATATGTTACTTTATAAGAATACTTGCAGTATACAGTATACTATTGAGGTGGGATCACCAGACCAGTTGAACAGGGAGAGATTTGCCCTAACACAGGTCACAAGAACAGACCCAGAAGTAATATTCTTGGCTGATCCTACCTTGGGCTTCAGGCTATATCCTTAGAAACTCATTTAAAGACAACTTTTCATTTTCCTGGAGGCTTCATAAATGTTTATTGTTAATCTTAGAAAGCTTATCTGTCCAAAGAAGAATGAAATAATCAAAGGGGTGGGGGTCGAAGGAATAAGAACCAGGAAGAAAAGTGGGAAATCTAGTGTGAAAACAGAAGGAGAGAGGGGTGCTGTCCACAAATAACTTGAAGAACTGTCTTCTGAATGAGAAATCAGACCAGTCCACAGAGTCCAGGTGACTTTAGAAGAGAGGAGTGAGACCCCGGGGGCCACAGGACTCCACTAAGGCATTTCTTCTAATCCTCCTTGTCCAAAATTAGCATGAACTGCTGTGTGCAGTGCTGAGTTCTTGGCCAGTGCATGGCTAGATGGCTGAGTCAGACACGGTACATGCACAAAGATGTGCAAACTCTAAAAGTGGGTTTAAGACACTCAGTTTCCCTGCTTCATAGTTTACCGTGTGGTTTTACTGCCTTATACTTAACATTCATCATCTAACAAGGAAGGCAATATGCCCTGGTGTTCAAAAGTTCAGCAATGGCCTATCCAGATTTGAGTCCTAGCTTACCTCTCATTAACTGAGTAACTAGAGAAACCATGAGCAACTTAGCTCCCTGCCTTGGACCAGCTTTCCCTTTTGCAATATGAGGATGATATAAGTATCTGACTCATGCATCTACCATGATGATCAAGTTAATTGTGCAAGAAGCACCTAGAAGACTGTCTGGAACAGAGGAAACGAACACTGAAGTTTACCATTTATTCTTATTTCTCTGCAATCTGTTCAGTACTCTGAAGATTCCTCATTAGCAATTCTAAGCGAAGTATGTTCACTTGAGCAGGCATGAGGTCCTCACTAGGAGATGACGGGGCAGACTTTGGTGCCTTAGAATCACTGCAAACATACAGATAAATGCTGTGTGCAGCAAAGAACAGCAGCTGGAGAATTTTCGTCATTCAAGGATCCACATGAATTTGAAAACAGCTACCACTGGCAGATATTTCTTCCCCAAGGCACTGTGCTGTAGGAGGTTGAGGCAGGAAGATCACAAGTTTGAGCCCAAGTTGGGCAACTTAGAGACTTAGCAAGACACTGTCTCAAAAATTTAAAAAGGGAGGGAGGAGCTGGAGATGTAGCTCAGTACAAATGCTCTTGGTTGAACTGCCAGTATTTAAAAAAAAAAATACATAACACAAGCTGCTGCCCCATCACTATGGTTGGCAAAGGCCTGCAAGATAGGTCCTAGAATCTAGGGAGCAGTCTCCACTGAGGATGGTGCTGGCTTCTCGGTTTCCTCTCCCAGATCCACAATCCAGATGGTGTTTTCCTTCTTGGACAGCCAGAAAGCAGCGTAAACTGGCTCTGAAAATTTACAGTCAAACCTGTGAACCAGAGTCATGGCTTCATACCCTACACCATAGAAAGAAAGCGTCCCTCGTGGGAAGTCAACGTAGATGCCGAGCCTGCGGAAAGGCTCAGCTTTGAGTGGCGTCTCTGTGTCACTGTGCCAGGCTGTGTACTCCTTCCCATTCCAATGGAGGCTCCAGGAGAAGTTGTTTCCAGAAATGCAACTGTTGCGTTCCTCTCCTTTCCGGTCGATGCCTTTGCAGGTCAGCCCAACATAGGTGCCTGCCCCAGAAATCTCTACCTCAAAATAGTACCTGTGCAGATACAGACTCTGTTGGGACAGCACTTGCCGCCAGTGCACAAACCTGCTTGGGAGATCTGGATAGGGATGCTCCCAAGGCGTGGTATTGGTGACTTTGCGGTTGTCCTCCTGCAGCCGGAGATATCTGTGTGCTGTGTCTGGGTCAAATGTGATGTCACACGCATCTGAGGAAATCAGAAGAATAGTTCAAGACCTGACAGCATATTCAGACAGAAAGTTTTAAATCCAACTGGACTCCAAAGCATCCACCTCCCCCTTCTGTTTGGGCAGGCTACAGTTCTCCTTAGAACGGAGGTGAGTGAAGACCAGAAAATGAGGAGAATACAAGTCATTCTAGTTCTTTCCTGTGTGAAGCTTAATTGGCATTGACCATATTATTACTGAGCCAAGTAATAAAGAAATAAATTCACTCATCCATTCAACAAATGTAAATAGAAAGTCAGGCACTATTTTACCAAGTGCTAGTAAAAAATGGGATACGGGTACTCATATGTCTACATTTAACCCATTCATTCATGTTTTGAAATATTTGACCAGTATTTACTATGGTGAATCCACAAACATTCCCCCCAAAATACTCTTGTCCTAGTCCCAGAAAATAATAGCACCTTCAAGCTCACAATTGGTCAAGTCGTTAAAGTGATGATTAACATTTGTTTTCTCCTTATCCTTACCCTCATCCCTCTCCACGAACACAGACAGCAGAAAGTCCTGTAGCTTCTACCCACTACTCTCCAGCCCCTGCTTCAACTCCCATCTAAGCCATAGCCAAATTTCACCTAGGCTAGTACAATAGGCTCCTTACTAGTTCCCCATAATAATAATAATTCAAAAGAAAATATTAGGAATATTGTTATTCATAGTAATACTCAAAAGAGAAAAGCTAATTTGTATAAAAATACTTTTAACACAAAAGAATATCGATTATAATAGGATGTGTTTAATTTTACTTTAAAGAATAAAGGGTATTTCGGTTCTTGTATGAATTGTCTGTCTATAAAATATAAGTATGCTTTTTTTCAGGAAGCAGAAAAGAATAAAGGAAACTATGTGGAAGTCAAGAGGTTTTAGGAAAAAACAGGAGCTGTGGTAAGAGTAGTTACCAGCATCTGAGATGACTCACACACACACACACACACACACACACACACACACACACACACAGAGAAAGTCAGGCATAATGGCACATACCTGTACTCCCAGCTACTTGGGAGTAGGAGAATCACAAATTTAGGGCAACTGAGTGAGACCCTGCCTTAAAATGAAAAATAAAAAAGTCTGGATACTGTAGCTCAGTGGTACAGCACCATGGGTTGGATTCCCAGGACCCTCTGTGAGGAGATAAAGCCTCATGGACTTGTTGAGTATCACAAAGTAATTTTTTAAATTTAATTTTTAATTGACAAGTAAAAAGTGTATATATTCATGATGTACAACATGATGTCTTGAAATATGTATATATTGTAGAATGGTTAAATTAAGCTAATTAACACATATGTCACTCATATATGCCATATGTATGTTTTTTGTGATGAGAACATTTAAAATCTACTGTTATCAATTTTCAAATATTTAATATATTGCTATTCACTATAGCCATCATGTTGTACAACAGATCTCTCTTGAACCTGTTCTACTATGAAATATTGATTAGAAATATAGTGGTTTTTAAAATGCTAACAGACAGCACTTGGGAGGTTGAGGCAGGAGGATCACAAGTTCAAGTCCCTCCTAGGCAATTTAGTGAGACCCTGTCTTATAAAGTAAAAAAGGCTGGGGATGTAGCTCGGTGTGAAGGCCCTAGGTTTAATCCCTGGTACTGAAAAAAATCTAGCTGCCAGCCCTGGTCAATACCACACAATGACAGTACGAAGGATTTGATCAAGCCAGACATTAAAATGGACAATTTGGTAACTGGCCAGGACTCTTCAAAGATCAAGGGTTACAGAATACAAAGACAGACTGAGAAACTGACTCAGTTTAGAAAAGACTAAGGAAAAATAGAAACATCTGTGTTCCTGGATTGGACTTTCGGCCAGGAAAAATGATCTTGAGCTGGGCACAGTGGTGCACATCTGTAATCCCAGCTACTTAAGAAGCTGAGGCAGGATTACAGGTTCAAGATCAACCTAGGCAACTTAGTGAGACTCTGTGAAATAAAAGAATAAAAATGTCTGGGGATGTATCTCAGTGGTAAATCACTTTGCCTACTGCGCACAAGGTCCTGGACTCAGTCCCCAGTATCACAAAATAGAAAGGAGTGGGAGAACATAGATGGAATAATTGATGAAACCTGAATAAATTCTGTAGATTAGCTAATAGTATTGCAGCAATGTTAATTTCTTGGTTTTGGTCAATGTACTGTGGTTATACAAAGTGCCAACATTTGGAGAAGCTGAAGAAAAATACAGAGAAATTACTTGTCCTATTTTTCTTCTGTTTTGAATTACTTTAGAGTGAAATTTGTTTAATTAAATTTTAAAAAGTGTTTTATTTAGGGATAGACAAGCAGTTGCAAGATCCTGAATCCTCTTAGAGAAACAGTGGTTCTTGCTTCAACAAAGCATTACACTGACACCAGCAGGTGGGGGAGGGGTCGCTGTTTACAACTTACACTGGAGGAACTGCTCCCTGGTTTTGGGTTCAGGCTTTGAGGTTCGATACTTGGGCTGAACAATGGCAGACACTTGTGTTCTGATGTCATACTCTAGAAAATCAGAGAGTTGTGAATGCACACCCACCCAGTGGCCAAGAGAATATGAGAAGCAGGACATCTTGGCTACCCTTCCCTGGGCCTCCTGCGGCAAGAAGAGGCTAGCACCTAGACCCTGGACCATACACAAAGGACTAGAGAAATCTGCTAAAAAAAAAAAAAAAGAAAGAAAGATCCCAGACTGACTTGGATTCCACTTAAAATACAGTCATCTGTAGCCCGAGAAGCTAGTCATAGAAACACCAACCAGTTGCATCACATGACTAATTTACCTTGTCCAGATTGCAATTATAAAACAAAATCAAGAGAAGGGTCCCTTAGTCACATGACTAACCAAAGGATGGCTTTGAAAATGAGACGTTCCCCTGATTTGCACTCCCCTCCCTGGCTTTCTTCTGCTTTCCCATTCAAGCACTCCTAGAGTCATACCCACCACAGCCCATGGCCCAGAAAGCTCCTCACCTTCTTTGGCAAATTCTTGGAGGTTTTTCTTATAGTTCTCCAGCAACTGGATTAAGTGTACGGTAGAGTCTGTGATGACTTTGCGGATGCCTAAGAGTTTATCCTTCAGCCCTATGTAAACACTAGGGAAGGCAGTGTCTTCTGTGTTCTTAAACTTGCAGTACTCCTGCAGAAAAAGAAATGGCAGAACTCACTTTGGGTTCAGTATTTCTTAAGTTGGACTTCTCTTCTCATTGTGTCACTTTCTGCATCTGTAAAACAGGCTGATAGTTAACGGGTGTGTCACAAAGAGTGTATGGCGAGTGTTCACTCAGGATCTAACAACATAAGAAGCACTTTTTTGTGCTGCTAGACTTGAAAAAAGAAATGAGTCTTTTAAAATATCAAGTGAGAACATGGGCTTTTAAAAATTATGAGGTGGCTCTGGGAATTTAGCTCAGTGGTTAGAGTGCTTGCCTAGCAAGCACAAGGCCCTGAGTTCGATCCCTGGCACCAAGAATAAATAAATAAATAAATAAATAAAAATTATTTTTTGAGGTACTATTTGCCCATGAATAGTTCAAATACACAGCCCAGACTTGGGGCCAAAGAATAAAATCATTCTAGCCTTGGCAGCCAATGGAAGAGCTGGTTGCAACACTCTGAAGATCATAAATTAACTCCCTCAGACAGGAACGTGGCCTTTTCCTTTTTGATGCCATCCAATGCATACTTTTCTGCAATCTCTGTATTGTACTTCCAGGTTTGAAGGGTATTTTCATATAGATAATCACATCAAGCCACTGACGTTCCAAAACAACGTGGGGATCAAGAAAGACTTTTCAGACACAGCACGCTGTCAAGGCCTGGATGTAAACGAAGCATCAAACGGCACACTGGATACGGCAGAAAATTTAAGTGATGAAAATGGTCATACCAAATGGTTAGAGCCATAAAAAGAAAAAAAAGAAAAAGTCCAAACTAGAGAGCTGACAGAAAGATAAATATTTTAGCCAGGTGTGGTGGTGCACACCTGTAATCCCAGCACTCAGGGAGGCTGAGGCAGAAGAATTGCTCTGAGTTCCAGGCCATCCTGGGCTACATAGTGAGTGCAAGGCCAACCCTGAGCCACATAGTGAGACCCTGTCTCAAAAAGAGCAAAAACAAAAACATTTTAATATTAGAATTAGATTTGGTACCATATATTAAAAAGCAGCATTTGAAATCAATGGGGGATAAGACAAATGCTTCTATTTTGATTAGCTTATAATCTGGAGAAATAATTCCCCCACCACGGCCAGATGGTTTTTTTATGCGTTGGGTAGGAGATCCTGGGAGAAACTCATGACACAAGAAGTCAAATTTTTATCCATATCCATTGTATTTTGATATTTAAAAGCAAAAGAACAGAGAGATATTGTCCGTATTTTTGTCTCTCTTTGTATGTGTCTTTTACTCACGAAAATGCATTTTTCCATTTTTTGTCAAAACAAAAAGTTTGTTGCAACTGGAAGGGAACTTTTTTCCAAAAATTACAAGCCAGAAAAATTATTTGTAGTTTGGAATATTAGGACTAGACGAAGCCTTGCGAATTATGTCAACCTGCTGGCTTGATAAATGAGGAGCTTGAAACCTAGAAAGGGCAAGCAATTTGCGTTTAAAAAAAAAAAAAAAACACAGCTATTTAGTGATGGATCCAGGATGATGGAATTCACCCCTGACGTAGTGTTCTCTCCCTGCAAGATCACATTCTTTAGATCTGGAACTACTGGCATATCCCTCAGTGTGTAATGACATCCTGTAATGGAAAATTCCATTCCCTCTACAGAGCCTGCCTCAACTGCTCCAGCAGACACAGACACAGCCCACCTGAAAAGCAGCAGATGCCCATTCTCATCCCAGCCAGGCGACCCTACAGACTACTAGAGACTACTAGAATGCTCCTCTGTGTTTATCACTCCCCCTGCTGGACCATTCCAACCTCATCTCCTGTCATTATGAGCCCAGCAACCCACAATCCATCCTTGGGAAAATGCCCTGCTTCCCTGAGCCAGCTACCTCTGTGCCTCTGCACATGGATTCCGTCTTCCTGGAACATACATCCCCTTGAGCCTAACACACCTTCCAGGACCTCCCTGGCTCTGAACAGTCCTGTCTCTCTGTCCTGTACTCCTGCACTCTGTGGAATCAAGACCTGCTTCTCTCTGTTCCCACAGCTCCTATGCACCCCATTTGTCAAAGGGTAGTCCCCTTCACAGATGCATCTCAGGCCATGCAGTCGCAAGGATTCCTCCTCCTACCCTCTGCGTACCTCCAGGAAGAGAACAGTGTTGCTGAGGGCCGCCAACCTCTCTAGCTCTTGCTTGCTTTTCTCCATCTCTGCACTCCTGTACTCCAGGTGCGCCTTGATGCCGTTGGCCTGGTTCAGAGCGGCTTGTTCCTTTTCCTCCAGGAAGAGCATCACGTCGGCCTGGGCCTTCCTCGCAGCAGCAAGGAGTTCCCCAAACTGCTGTTCGGCCACCACCTTTACTTCTGACACTGACACCTGAGGGTTGATGGTGGGGTGGAATGGGAGGCAGACAAGAATCTGTTAGTGAGGTCTCTGACTTTATCCAAACTCAATATACAGAAACATAAACTTGAGAAAGCTATAATTAGGGAACAAATGTTCTACTATTCATTCTCATGTGAACTGTGGGCTCCTGGCAAAAGGTATTACTCTCCCAGGTACATGTTCTTTACCGATTGTGAACTTAGTCTCCTTGGTCTCTTCACCCACTTGATGAGAATTATTATGTAACTTCTGAGATGTCTCCCAGCTTTGACAGTCCGGGGCTATTAATCAAGTTTCTGAAATCAGTTTTCCTACCAGCACAATGCCTGTATTTAGTACACTTGGAGTTACATTTCAATAAATAATTTATTTTTTGTGCATGTAAGTAGTATAAATCAGTTTTCTTATCATTTTGCTACATCCAGCTAAGAAGACTACTGAGTTAGCTTGAGCCAAAACCATATCTAAGACTATAGTGTCTCCACAAGATACAGAGCCCCCATAAAACGTTTGGGGTGTGTGTAGACAACCATGGCACCCAAGCGATTCCAGGATGAGCATATTGATGCAGAAGAGAATGCTGCAATCAAACTACCAAACAAATTAAGTATGAAGGGTTTGCATGATGACACTTGTGTATGTGGAACTTTTTCACATGCTGAATGTCCTTTATGAATGTCTTCAAGCAATGTCACATCGACAACATCAAAAAAGTCTAAATGATTTCTTCTTCTGTTTGGTGGTTGTTAAGCATGCAGACAGTCCCTCTGATATTGTCCGTTTGCAGTTCATTACACAAACATGAATTACCTTGTTCAATTTCATAAAAAGATCTTGGGTATAATTTCTTTTGTTACTCCCTTTGCTCCCACCCCACAGCCTGTCTCGGCCTGCCTCAGTTTCCCTCATTGTCCCCATCCACCTCTAATCCCTCTGCAGTGCCTTGAGGTGCTGTTTTCTGTTCCTTCACCCAAAGGTGAGAGCCAGGCCTAGACATCAGGGCTCCAAATGGAGCCAAGACAACAGACACCCTTGGGGCAGAGACTGCAGGTACATCTCTTCTCTAGGATGCAGGGAAAGTAAAACCCAGGCCCAAAAGGGGGGCTCAATAAAGAGAGCACTCAGAAAGGAAGGTGCATGAGTAGTTCAGCTCGGCTTTCAGTCCCACAGGCTCTTGTCCTATGAAGGCTTGCAGGAAGGACCTTGGAGCTCACTCCATTAAACTGACACTTTCTGGGACCAGAGAAGGGACAGAGCCTAGCCCCTTGATCACTGTGGGCACCAGATAAAGAGTACACTTGACATCTCTAATGGACTCTATGTACTGCTGCTACTGAGCAGGTGACAAATATAAAAAGATGCCAGTCCTCCCCAGCAATTACAGAACCAGTTGTTTATAGATGTTGCCTTCTTGTCATTGCAAACACTGAATTCTGGGACAATTAACCATAACTGGACTTAAATCTAAATGTCAAATTATATTTTCATACTGTAAATATGAAAGAAAAGATGGAGATGGCCACCACAAAAGAGATGTCAGTTTTGCTTTTCATCTTTGGTGAGAATAGTTAATGTTATCTGATCCAAACTCTGCATTACATAACATGTTCTAGCTCCCTGGCTCACTAACCCTCCCTGCCTCATCAGACTTCCATGAGTCATAGAAGCCAGCGGGGGTCCCTGCCCTGCCCACTCCTGATCAGCAATATAAAACAGGAGCAGAACAAGACAGGGAACCAACATGAGAGTCGTGGGAAAGGAGTAAGCCATTTACTCTCTATAATCACAACATGTAAGCATGATACCATGGGCTAAGAGGCATGAGTTGGAAGATAAAATTCAGGATCCAAATCTCTGCCCACCCTCACCAAGGTCATATTGAAGAAAATGGCCTCAAATGATGTTGGTGGATTAATTTCTGCAGTGGCCTCTCCTTCCTAAACCTTCCCATTGAGAAATACTTCTTTCCTGCATATAAGTGGAATTTGTGAAGAATATTACTTACTACTCAATGATGACATGTAAATACCAGAGAAAGTGGGAGGGGTCACAAAGATATCAGAGTAGCCAACAGTTAATTGTTTAAATATTTGAGGCTGGTACACTTCCTGTCAATATGCTGAATCATTCTTAGGTCAAGGGAGCAATATTCTAAGGTTATTCTGTTCCATCAATTTAGGAAAGCCAAGACAAGTCTTATCATCTCTCTCTATCTTCCCATCCTTTGTGCATGATACCATTGTAATAGCTACCTCCTCTGGTCACCCTGTCATTATGAGTAGAAATCAAAGTGTCTGAAATTAAACAGCCGGAAAAAGGTGAGATGCTCAGTGTGATTATGTAAGTCATTTGAAACCTGGAAACCAACAGTCCGAAAGTTCATAAAGCTTTAAAGGTACGATTATTTTTCTTCTTTCAATAAGATATTTTGTGTAAGAAAAAGCTTTCATCTTTCAGCCACTAGTTAGTTATAAACATAGGAGTAGAAATTAAATTGAAGTGGATATATGTATTATAATGAATGGCTGGACAGTGAGTGGCTGTGTAGACAGATGGCGGACACATGGAAAAATAGATGGGTAGGTGGATAGGTGAGTGGGTGGGTGGATAGAGATATGGGTTAATGGATGGGCAGATAGATGGATGGATGAATGGACAATGCGTAGATAAGTAGATGGCTATGTGTAGGGGTAGGTGGATAAATGGATAGTTGGATGGAGTACAGGTGAAATGGATGGGTGGATGGGTGGGTAGATGGAATTGTTCATTTTCAGCACATGAAATGATATTACCCTACTGCTAACTCACTGCTATAGGGCAGGTGTTTGGCATTCTATTGGGTTGCCACCAATTAGAGGTATTTGTAGGGTTGCTTGAGTCTGCTTACAGTTTATAAACCAGAGAGAGTAAAGCTAACCTGGCTTATCAAGTACCATCTACTAATCCATGAGTTCTCAATTCTTTTATTCCAACTGTCAAGACAAAAATTGGTGAGACACAAATGCAGAACACCCTGCTGTTATGGAAGGAGCCAAGATACATAATTCCTGGAGCTCTGACTCAATTAACCCCCCCTCACACACACACACTTTTCTCCTGGTCAAGAAAACACAGGCACATGTAAAAATAAGAATGCTGGGGGCTGGGGATTTAGCTCAGTGATTAGAGTGCTTGCCTTGTAAGCACAAGGGCCTGAGTTTGATCCCCGGCACCACCAAAAAAAAAAAAAAAAAAAAAAAATAAGAATGCTGTTATTCTTGGATTAGTCTTGGTTCTACTCTTTATTACTAAAAAGTAAATCGCTTGCCAGTTTTAAAACATAAGCTAATTTCATAACAAATCTGGACAGCAAGGTGAGGCTACCGTAGTTGTCACTTGCCAGATACCCCACTGTACCTATAACCCAGGTTCCATAATCCCTGATGGGTCTGGCTGACCCGGCAGCAGCAGCCAGCTGTGCTGAAGCCCAACAGGTGACCCAGACCAGTCTTACCAAAACAGATTTATGGTTGACTTGGAGCCTGGCAATGGCGTTTTCATTCAACTTGAGTTTCTGCTCCAGGTCCAATTGCATGCACTGAAGTTCGGCCTAGGAAGCAGAAAGAAAAGAGAGGTTAGGAGGAAGGATCCCAGTGCACAGAGAAGGTCCCAAGAGCAATGGTGCATTCCACCCTCGAAGTCCCTGCCTTTCTCCCCTAAAATTTGACTTCTAACGCAGATCTCAGAAGCCACACTAGAGGTGCAGTCTTGACTGTGCGCTCGCGCCCTCTAGAGGGGGTGACCTCAGCATGAATCATCTAAAATGCACTGAGTATGTAGTGTTGGTCGTTTTCAGCACTTCCATGGATTACCTCATACTATCCTTACTGTACCCGTACAAGAGCAAAAGTGATTCTTTCTCTTTTGCAGATGAAAAAATTGAGTCATCTTCCAAGGTTGACAGCTCATCAATGGAGTGGAACCTAGATTTGCTGACCCAGAATATCCTAATGGTAAGTGTGGCTTAGAGCCAAACAATCAAGTGGGGAACCCAGGATTTTTACTTAGCAGCTGAAACTTCAGACAAATTTATTTATGTATGGAAAAAACGAACTAATTTTTCTTATATTCACACTCAACACACAACACTTTTGTAACCAAAATATGTGAGATTTCTTTTCCACACCAAAAAACTGATACCAGCTGGGTGTCCTACAATTCAACTCAGTTCTGACACTATCCACCAGGCACTAGTGTCAGGTTTACAGGTTAAAGGCTCAATCCCACAAGACTGTTCACATCTTCACCACTTCCGATGCCAACCCCAAGTCCAAGTAGTCACTTGGTACCTTCACCAACTGTTATCTGCCCTAATCTTGCAAGGCCTACTAGACCTAATTAAATTTCTGTCCCGTCTTAATTTTGTTTATCTTTGAAAATAAGATTCTTGAAAGCCAGAAGTCCCTCTTTAGGTGAGCTAGCCAAAGCTATTTGAATCTAAAATGGCTGCCAGAGTTACCACCAGACAACATCTAAGTTCATTATAATCCAACTTGCATGTTAAATGACAGTCACCAGCACCATGACAGTTAATAGGTGCCATGATAATGACCCCTCCAAAAAAACCATGAAAGCAGCAAAGAAGGGGCACTTGAATTCTCAGAAAATCTCTGCCCATTTCTACAAAAGACATGAATGTTCCTCTGCTTTATTAGCCTTTCCTTCTCCCTCATTTCTTTTAGCCTGTATCTATAACTTCTTGATCCCCCAACCAGTGGGGAAGTTGATTTCTGAGTTTATCTCCCATTTCTTGACATATTCTATTCTTGGCCAAGAATCAAAGTGTTCTTCACTGTTCAAACGATGCTCAAGCTTGTTATTTGTTCCACAATTCCAAGAGGAAAAAAGGATCCAGTTTGGGGTCAGAAATTAGCAACATAACCAGCTATGACTCAGAGATTCCCACCACCTACTCCTCATATTCTTCTTATTTCACAACTTGAATGTTTTTAAACTTCCATTTCTTCACCTATGAGACGAGGATGAATAGTCCCTACTTTGGAAAGTTATAAGATAATGAATTAAATGAAATAACGTATGTTAATAAGAACTTTGTTTAGTATCAGGCACAGTGTAAGTACACCACAAATGTTAATGACTGTCCTCGATGTTGTCATCATCATTATTTCTCTTACCCACAATTGCTTTCCATTCATATACCGTACTTGTCCTGAAAGCAGGCAGAGCCGACTCCTCCACTCTACCCGCAGGCCCCCTCTCCCAGCCCAACCAAAGCCAGTCCCTGCTGAGAACCTTGGGTTTGCCTGCCCCGACCCCAGCTTTATTCTTGCCTCCTAGGACTCCTAAACGCTTTCTGCCAAGAAGTCTGCCTGGCAGTAAACCTAAGTCTTTGCCAACTACAAAGGCTCTGTTGCATTCCTACTTCTACAACACCAGGAGACAACAAGAAGGAAATAATAATAGTAAATACACAGCTTTCATTGTTTTTAATAGCCTCTATCTGTATTTAATGCTGTGAGTCATTATGCTCTGGTCGAGCTCAAAGGGCATAAATCACCTGGCCACTCTCTCATGAAGAAGCCTGGAGCCTTCCAACCCGCCCTCGTGACAGAAGCAGCTGCATGCAACACAGTCACCTCACAAAGACAGGGCAAAAGGCTGGCAGCCTTCTGGCCAATGTGGAGCTGAGGGAGCCTGAGTGACCTCTCACCCCTGACACCTGAAACCTGATGCCAGAGAGTGGGAAGTAGAGACAAAGACGGAGAGGAGAGAATCAGAAGTGTCTGGCCTATTCAAGAACAATCTTGGAATTCTAAACTGTAGAGTGAACTCATCTGGAAGGATGGCAGAGAACATGAATTATATTGTCTGAAGGTGTTGGAAGACACAACAGAACACACCAGCCACAGGCACATGCAATGTGGCATTTAAACAGCACCGACAGGAGAATGAATTAAAGCTGTCATCTCCAGCCAGGCCCTAGAGATATAGCCAGAGTATCCCTCAAGAGGGTTTCTCTCCTCTCTCTATGAACTACCATAAAAGGAGAACAGAACTCCTGCACACAGAATGGGGACCTCTCTGAGTGAGTCACCCCAAGGGAAGGCACTCCCAATTACCACAAAAGGTGGGGCCACTTTGGAATCTTGTATCTCCAGCTACTCCTGTTGGTAGAAAATTATGGGTAGAAAAACTCATTTCAGAGTTTCCGAAGAAATGAGCCAGGCACACGTCCAGGCCAGGGTAGGCCCTACCCAAGAGCAAGACCAGGATGCCTGAGAGCACAGACTGCCTTCTAGCAATGGGCACAAAGAGGCCTGCCTGCTTCAGCAAGGTAATGATAAACGTTGTGCAAAAGGCACAGTATTTTGAAACCAAAAGAAGATCCATTTCTTGCTAGTTGTATGATCTTCTCAAACCATTTCGCTTCTCCTGTGGTGCAAGCCCACATGAATATGTTGACAGAACTGTTCCTTCTTCCGTCGACAGGGCAAACGGAGCATCCAGAGCATGGTGGTCAGGAATGGTTTAGAGAGGAACAGCAGAGGGAATAAGAAGAAAATTCCGGATAGTGTCAGTTCTCTTGTTTTTCCAACCACACAGAGTTAGCCCTCTGGAGACTCTGTCTTTGGTATGGTTAGAGTTTCACCTGGACACTGACTCCATTCCTCCATCAGTTGCTTACAACCTACTGCATGTCAGTCCAATCAAATAAGACACTCGCTGCTCTTGGAAGACTTACATTCTGGTGGACTGTTTACCAAAAAAAGTTACATTATACTGAGCCCAGAGCATTCCTTGGAGTCTGTGCTGCAGTCGGCATCCACCCCTGATCCTTCTGTAACCGATGCTGAGATTGAAAACAGTGGCCTGGCACTAGCAGTCTCCAGAGATCCAAGACAAGGTTCAGCTCAGATCTTTCTTCTTCCAAGAATCCTGCCATGCACTCACTCCCAGTGGGTACTCAATGGAGCCACAGTATGTGCCTTGGTTTCTTGATTACAGCCCAAACTCCAGGAGGTCAGATAGTGCAGCCCAGCACTTAACCCATAGGATACACTCCATAATGTGTCAGAAGCTTGAGAAACTGGAAAGTACCACATGCACTTTGTGGGGCAGAACAAACAGGAAAGGTAGTCACAGGAGTCCAAATTTTACAAAATATGTGCACACGCACACACACACACACCCACACATACCCTCTCATTTCCATGGCAGCAAGCCTGAGATTCAGAGATGAGAGGAGTTAGCAGGCTGCAGGAAAGACCTGCTGCTCCTTTTTTTTTTTTTTAAGACCCGCTGCTCTTAAGACCAAAGGGGTCTCAGGAAGCTGAGCTAGCACAAAGGGAAGTGCTGAGGTCCCCATTAGGAATAGCTAGCTGGCTTAGAAGCTCAGCAGGATGGAACAAATAATCAAAGAACACACATCTCACAAAGCCCACAGTCTTTGCTCACTGGCCTCGGTGGTGGTAACTTTGGAAGCTTCAGAAAGGGCTCACTTGGTTAACTGAGAAATGTCACTCTGTGGACCTGAGCAGAGTTAGAAGGGAACTGAGAATTTAAAATGGGTATGAAATTAAGAGAACACGCCTGGAGACAAGAAGATGAAAAGTCAGCCCAGCCTTTAAAGACTATGTGGTCAGCAGAGATACAAAGAAGCCAGGGATAAGAAAGACAAGATTATTAAAATAAAACACACTGAGGCAGGGGAATGATCTGCCCTGCTCCAAAACCCAATTAGGAACTTTCCTAGACGATAAGGGGCAAATTCTCAATGGAAAGGGGCAAACACAACTGTAGAATAGTCACCAATGTAACCTATAGACTACTTTATTAGCATGGTAAAAAATCACACTCCAAAGTGGAAACTTAAGGTGGTAATAAAACATGCATTGCACAAAAAGTCATGACAAAGACGAGCACAGGTGCAGCTAAAATGCCACCTCTTTGTGCAGTGACACCAAGAGACTATCTCCCTTCCTATCCTGTAGGAGCCAAAAAACCTGTACGCCTTTGTCCTTTTTTGGGTCAGTCTGGGATTTCTGTACCCCATGTACCACCCCAACTTGTGCTAGAGCATCAGAATTCAAAGCCATGTTCCTACACCATGGTGATTCTGTCTGATTCTTCCAATAGACAACAAAAGAACTCGTGGAGTCAGTAACAGACCAGCTATCATGCCTGCCTGAGTAATTAGCTTTTAATACCTCTACATTGACCTTCAGCAAGTAACTGCAGCAGATTTGGGCTAGCTGTAAGAGGTGCAAGGCTTCCAGAGACTTAGTGATGTCTGACAATCCAAATGGAGCTGGTCACTTCATCAAGGTACTGTATCTTCTGGGCTGGCCCTTTGGATTCCTTGTAAGAAATCGTTTGACTCCTAAGATTTGGTAGATCCACCTAGAGCGTGGCTGCACTTCCAGACTAAACTTGCTCTCTAAGCTTAAAACAAGGACACAGGCTAGAAAGAACACAAGGTCTCTGAAGCAGACCAGAAAGCAGAGGGGTCTGCAGTATGGGACTGTCGCATTACACCCACAGTCATGATTGTTTTTCAGCACAAAAACTGCCCTATAGCCCCTCACCCAGCTTTCTCTGTTTTGCCTTACAAGGCTCTTTCCTGGGAGGTCTGAATTTAGGGCTCTGCACAGCTGCGCTTTACACAGCTCCTTCTGTTGACGTCACAATCACTGCAAGTCTCTGTATTATGCTAGGTGCCCAACATGTATCATTTATATTTTATATATGGTTGGTATAGGATAGAACATTTCTAAAATAAACTAGAAAGGGTAGCTAGTGTTAGCCTCTGATGAGAAGAGGGAGATTCAGAGACCTGGGCTGGGCCTATTAAAATTTATTGCATTGTTTGGTGGAGACTTTTTTAACATTTCCATGCACCACTTTTCCATTTAAAAAATAATAAATTTCAGGCTGGGGGTTTAGGTCAGTGGTTAGAGTGCTTGCCTAGCAAATGCAAGGCCCTGAGTTTGATCCCCAGCACCAATAAATAAATAAATTTATTTCAGATATTTTACCCAAAGGGAATAGAAGTGTAATATACTTTATCTCAATATTCCCTCCAGTAGGACGGCTTTTCAGAAGCGTCCATGTCTTGCTCCATAGTCCACTGTATAAGCTTGAATAAATGTGACAGAGATAAGAGTTTTCACCTCATTCTTATTGAGGATTGGATGAGAAAATCTACAAAAAGCATTTTGGTCACGGCAATGTTCAGTGAGGGCTATTTTTCTCAGTTATGTGGAGCTTTTTCCTTTGAATTTGTTCATCATCTCAGCTGACAGGACATCCTCTGACATGCGAAACACTGAGAACAGTTGACAAGTAGCTTCCTGGGCTGGAAATGGTGAGTCACTGGCATCTGGAAGACAAAGCTTTCCAGAACATCTGTCTATACTGGACAGAATCAGTGCCTAGGTCTAGGCATATGGGAGGTACCCTGGCAAGGAAATCCCCTTTTCCAGAAACCTCTTTCTTTCACTGCCCAGGACCATTTGCCAAGAAATTGCGGTAAACCTATTAGCCATATGCAGTGCAAATAGGGAACTGCCAGAGTATGACGATAAGAAATATGGGGTAAAAGTTACCTGCACTTCCCTACTGGAAAAAAAGGGGAAAAGTGCTCATGGGAAGTCAAAGTAGAACAAACAAAGCATATAAAGTCCTAAATAACTTCCTGAAGCTTCTCTAGGTTCTTGACTTCAGGCCAAAGGAAAGCTAGGTGTTTTAGAAATCATTTCCTTATCTAATGGAAGCAAAATTACAGGTTTTGAACATGGTGTTCTCTCAGTCTCTCTGGCTATCTCCACCTGGTGAAGAACTTTTATTTTCCACTGAGTTAAGGAATCCTTGACATTATACCTGAACATGGTTTCCAATTCTATGTTACCTTAGCATTTTTAAAGCATTTTTAAAGGATTTCACACCAGCTATCTCTATGGGGCCGCTGTCTGGGTAAAGGAAATTAAAGAAAGGCTTTCTTCTTCTCCCTTGAATTTCTGCCAAGGTTTGCATTTCATTATTCAATAGTGGATATGCCACCCAGATTCTGCTTGAAGAAAATGTCCCACACTTAAGCCCCACAACTTGTGCATTCCGCATCCAAACACACATTACCGAAAGTGACATGAGAAATAGCAGGAAAACTTGGAAGCGGGAGCAAAAACAGACAGAATCCCACAGCAACAGAGGGACAAAGATAAGACAGACTGACCTATTTCAGTTTCCAAAGCCAATGGCAATAAACACTTATGCTGGATGAACAGCCAGGTACTAAGGCTCACATCTTCACTTGTGCACTCAAAGCACAGAAGTGATATCAGCAGAGCCAGGAGCTGTGGCGTGGCTGGCCTCTCCCTGGGGGCACCATCTCCTACTGCCCTCTCCAGGTGGACACTTACCTCCTTGTGCCTTCGGGCCGCCTCCAGGGAGATAGCAGCATGGCCCCTGTGCTTGTCCTGAGCACATTCCTGGCAGATGCACTGCTGCTCAGTGCAGCAGAAGGCAGTGAGTGGGCTGTGGTGGGCAGGGCAGGTGTGCAGGTCTCGGTCCTTCACAGGCTCGGTCAGCTGATGGCTGTGCAGTTTGCTGTTCTCCTGGTGTGGACGTAGGTGCTCCTCACAGTAATTTACCATGCAGGTCAGACAGGACTTCACTGCTCTCACCCTGCTGCCCCCAAGGCAAAAGTCACACAAGATGTCCCCCTCCCCCTCACCGCCAGAAACTCCAGGCTCAGGTGGGTAACTGCCCTGGCCCTCTGCAGCCTCTTCCACACGCCTACCCGGAGAGCCCACATCCTCTTCTTCTGCTGGGCTGGCTGACTCAGAGTCCGAGATAAGAGGGGCTAGAGGATGAACGGTGACCTCCAGCAGTGGGCCTGGGGCCATTAGATCCAACTTGGCCATCTGGGACACTCCGCCACCTAAGCTTAAACCGCCCTTCCTCTGCCCCTTGGCCCAGGGTCTGTGCAGCCCAAGTCAGGTCAGAGAACCACGCCCAGATGACTGCAGCTGCCCCAAGACTTTAACTCTTTCCTCCCTCCCTCCCGAAGAAAGATCAGTTATTCCTGACAGCGCTCTGGGCTTGGACAGCAGCCAGCTGCCATGACAGGGCGGTTGGATTACTGAGGCTCTGGACTGCCGCTCAGAAGTCTCCTGGATGGCTCAGGCTCCTCCTCAGGCAAGCCCTGCCCTGAAATTTCTATTCTTGTGTGAGTCATTCATCCCCCATAGGCTCTGCAGAAGACCACGTGTGTCTGTGGCTGCTCTGGAAAGAAATGAAGATTCCTGAGCTCTGTGGTAAGCCTGTGTGGCAAGCCTGTGGGGCTTTGTCTGTTCTCATAAGCTGAATTTTTTTGTTTACATTTTAAAAGAGATCTAAAGTGTAAGGGCTTCTGCAATAGGGCAGCCATTCAACTCTTCCCATCTCACAGAACTAGACAGAAGGCAGCTTGTAAAGCCACTGGGGGGAAACCTCTCACTCGTGTTGGACATGTAGTTTGGTGACAGGGGTTCATCGCCATGTGGAAGGTCCCAGGTTCTATCCACCCCACCACCTCAACAACAATAAAACCCCCTAGTTTCACTTGCTGGTAACTACTTAATGACAAAATCACTAATTTCAGAGTTCACTCAATTGAACAGTGCACTATGAGTCTCCTACTAACTTTGCTGTAGACAACAACACTTCTAACAGGTGTCAGGATGATAACAGCAGCCTAGGTTACCTTACAGGGGTCTGAAGCCCATTTTTGTTGAAACCACCAGCTCTTCACTTGGATCTGTGCAGGTGTTCAGAGGACACAAACAGATTGTGCTAATGCCACATTTTCTGAAGATGCATCCCATGAAGAGCCGTAAGATTGATTATGAAGGCAGAGACTACAGATTACTTCACCTCCAATCACCTTTCCCCACACCTCAGATCTTCCTGCTTCTTTATTCCACAAGTATCCCAAACCATATCCCTAGGGAAGCAGATTTGAGACTTGGAGTTCCCCCTCCATGCTCAGCCACCTTGCAAATAAACTCTTTTGCAAAACTGCTTGTTTCAGTGACTGGCATACTGTGCAGGGGGCAAAATAGGCCCAGTTCAGTAACCTTAGGAAAGGTTGTGTGCTTCTGATCCTGAACTTTCCATATCAGCTTGTGTGCTCCAAGAGACAGACTTCTCATGGGTATTCAGCGGGGACCAGGTAGCTCAGGGAAGACCTTGTCTCCTTCCACAGACAGCCCCACTCAACCAACCTACAGGCTACACATTCTGCCCTGTGGTCCCCAGACAGGAACATGTGCTAAGAAACAGACCCACTGCCTACATAATAAAATGTTCCCAGATGTGCCATATTAATTTGTTCAGGCTGCTGTAACAAAGTACTAGTGACTGGTTAGTTTTGCCACCAGAAACTGATTTTCTCACAGTTCTGGAGGCTGGAAGTCTGAGATCAAGGCACTGAGATAAGGGTTGGTTTCTTCTGAGACCTCTTTCCTTGGCTTCTAGGAAGCTTCTCCTGTGTCTTCATATCAGTTTCCCTCTGTACACATCTGTATTCTAATACGCCAGTGCGAATGGATTAGGGCCCACCCTAATGACCTCATTTTACCTTCATTTCATGTTTAAAGACCCTATCTCCAAATATACTCATATTCTGAAGTACTGCAAGTTAGACCTTCAACATATTAATTGGGGTGGGGTGAGGTGGAGGAGGAAGAGAACACTAATCATCTCATTAAAACACGGCCAGAGGATAAGATGGAAAGCTTGAAGTTCCTGAGAAGAAGGGTGCGTGTAGGCATGCCCACTGAGTGGGGACATGCAGTGGACTCAGTGCCAGAGAAGCAGGAAGGAATCCCAAGATTATCCCAGGGGACCAGGACTTCAATGGGATGTAAAAACAGGGTGAAGAGGGAAAGACAAGGCCTGACTAGCCCCAGAGGTTAGGGGTCAGGGCGGTTCTAAAATGCCGTATTCTCTATGGCTTTGCATCTCTAAAGTGAATTCTGCAGGATTTGCATTAAACTAGATAAACCCAGGAAACTTTTTGTCACTGACTGAGATATATCAGAAATCCACAAAATCCAGAGACTACGTAGAGTTGGAGGGCATGGGAAACATTAAAAACTCACCCCAGGTGTAACCTTGTTTATTTTAAATCATGCACACCCATATTGTGATTGCCAGAAGCACTTTTTTTTCCATTACTGAGCATTGAACCTAGAGCCTTAGCACTGAGCTGTATCCCTAGCCTTTTTTATTTCAAAACAGGGTCTCACTAAGTTGCCGTGTTACCCAAGTTGTGCTCAAACTTGTGATCCTCCTACCTCAGCTTGCCAGTGGGCTGGGACTCTAGGTGTGGGCCACCACAACCAGTGGAAGCAGCTCTTTTTTAGCAATTCAAAGTTTTCTAAGTGCACTGAGCCTGACTGTTCCCTTCTGCTACTGAAGAGCCCCCATCAAAGCGGCTTCCTGGTATTGAATCTCATAGTTTGTACATCTCCAGCTAAGAGGGAAAGGAGCAGGTTTACCTAGTCTAGACTATTCTTACAGATTTCGCCAATGTTAACACACAGGTGTTGCCTTTAAGCCCTTCTTTGCAATGACCTGGAACTGGTAGTTGAACTGGCCTGCTCACATGCCATAGAGCTTGGTCTTTCCAGGGAAAAGGAAGGGAAGCTGGCTTCCTCACCAAGCCCATTCCACCACAAGAGTGGATTAGAAGGTATCAAGTCCACCTGGCTTTCCATATGACTTCTCATTTATCTCTCCACCTTTCCCTCACCATCTCATTTCTGCCCTTTCTTCTTTCATGGATTATTTCCATGCTATCTCTTCTCTGTTACTAAACCTTTAGCACAGCTTATGGGCAATGCTCAGCCCTTCGACAGTGTTCTACCAGAGGCCTAAGTCAACAGACATTTCCCCATATTTCTCCGCAATGGTGGGGAAAATAGGAAATTGGAATTTTGGCCCCACTTGGCCTGGGTAAATAATTTGTCCTCTCTTAACCTCAGTTTCCTCATCTGTAAAATGAGTGTGATGACCTAAGTGAAAGGTGGCAAACAAATTTCTGTGGATGTGTTAGTCACTTTCCTTGTTGTTGGGACAAAATACCTGATACCTGCAAGTTAAAAGAAGAAAGGCTCGTTTTGGTTCATATTTTAGAAGATTCAGTCTTTAAAAAATAAAAAGAAGAAGAAGTTTCGGTCTTTGCATGGTCGGCTCCAGGCAGAAGAGGCATAGTGGAAGAATCCGGGCAGAATCAAGCTGTCCAAATCATGGAAACCAGGAAGCAGAGAGTAAGGGACAGAGCCAGGGAGGGAGATAGGCCTTTCAAGGCCACCCACAGTGACCCACCTCTTACAAACAGGCTCCACCTTCTAACAACAAGTCAGTTATATCACCCCATTAGCCAACCACCTTTCCAAAGCCCCACCTTTTAGCACATGACACTTAGGGGAGTCATCCATGTATAAACCATAATGAAGGAGTTATGTCAAAGAAGGGTCTAAGTTTATGCCTGAGCTCACTGGGAAAGGCATCATGTTTGAGTTGTGATATTGAGTGTAGGGATGGAACAAAGAATCATGGGCCTTGGGAGGCCCATCTCCAGCCCTCTGGGAACACAGAATTTACTACAACCTCTAAATCTCCACCACTGACACTCAAAGCACAACTGGAGTTCACTCCAGTCCCCAGCTCTGATTCTGCTTCCAGGGACTGCAACACATCTCATCAAGCTTCAGATCCCCTTGCTTAACACCTTAGAACCAGGAGATTGAGGCTATAGTCACATAATTCTCCTACACTTGCATTCTCTGTTGAACCAAATGCTCCACAATAATTACACTCCTTTCCCATTGGGCTCTGGGCATCCAGACATTTTCAGTCTTTTCTTGGACAATTTCCTTGGCTTCCTCACCTTAAATGAAACTTGAATGTCCCCTAAAGCCACTGTTTCTTCTCCCACCTCTCAACTGGCATGGTTCCTTGTCTCACTTCCTATGTATCTCAAAGTCCAGATGAGGTAGGACTCCTCACCCCTACTGAAACACCCAGACCACCATTCCCCAACTCTCTTACAAAACCTGTTACCTTGATACTCATACTGCTTGTATTAGTCTGTTTTCTGTTGCTATAACAAAATACCTTGGACTGGGTACTTTATAAAGAATAGGGATATATTTGGGCTCACAGTTTTGAAGGCTGAATGTCCAAGATCTCTTTGGCCTCTGGTGAGGGCCCTGTTGGATGCATTACAACATGTCAGAGAAGTAGGAAGGGAAATAGCCTGACACAGCCTGACCCATTCTAGTGTGAATTAATGAAATCCCAAAAGAACTACACTAATCTCTTCTGAGGGTGGCACTCACCTTGACCCAACCACCTTCCACTATGCCCCACCTCTCAAAAGCTCTACTACTTCCCAAAATCGCCATACTGAGAGCCAAGAGTTTTAACACATGAACCTTAAGGGGACACACTCAAACCATATCCAAACTGTAGCACCACTCCACAGTGTCACCCTCTCCTGTTCTCCTGGTTGGTTTCTACCAGCCTCCGGGCTATACCCCTTAGTGATAGAAGATTTAACATGCTGGATCATAGCTTCCCTTCTCACCCCAGCTCTGTTATTACCCTCACAAATTCTAATTCTGAATGCTTCCTGCCAACCATCCTACAGTCATAATTGCATTTCTTCTTATTTCATATTGAAAAACGCACACTATACACATAACAGAAAACCCAAATAACATAAAATTGATCATCTTAGCCATTTTTAAGTGTACAGTTCAGAGGCATTAGGTACATTCACACTGTTGTGCAACCATCACCACCATCTATCTGCAGAATGATTCCATCTTGCAAAACTGAAACTCTATACCCATTAACCAGTGATTCCCCATTACCTCCCCCCTCCAGCATTTGGAAACCGCCATTATACTTTCTGTCTCTATGAATTCGACTATTCTAGGTACCTCTTATTAATTGAATTATACAATTTTTTTCTGTAACCAGTTTATTTAACTTGACATAATGTCTTCAACGTTGTCTTTGTGTTGTAGCATATGTCTAAATTTCCTTCCTCACATTTATATTTTGTATTCACCATAAATCTCTACCTCCAAAATTCTGAATTGATAATCTTACTTCTTGACCATAGTTACAGCTCACTGGCCTAAATCCTTCATTGAGGAGGGGAGGTCCCAAGTTCAGTAGGTACTAATTGCATTCCATTGGCTTCATCCTAACCCAAAGCATTTGGCTTTGCATAAAATGAAGTGCTTTTCTCAACTTTACAAAAACCTAGATATCCTTCTTTTCTAAGACAAATCTGCCATAAGGAATGTTAGGACAAAGTGTGGTTGCTCATACCTTCCAAAACTGGGGAAGGTGTCCCCACCAAGAATTTTGATGACTCCAATTCTACCAAGACATGTGGTAACTGGTAAGCAGGTAGGTAATTATTAATGTTCCTCCCGTGAGTTTGTGATAAATAATCTCAACTACTGCTAGAATAACTCAAGGAAAAAGAGCTTTCTTAATCCAAAGACTCTATGCAGAATTGCCTTGCTAGAGAAGTACCCCCCCACAAGCTTTTCTCCACAGCAAACAACCCTCGCCTCAGTTTATATCTTCAAAAACTCCTTGAGGGTAGTATAGGTAGGGTGTGCCTCAGTGATAGATGTTTGCCTCGCATGTACAGGTCGTGGATTCCATCCCTAGCACCACACACACACACACACACACACACACACCCCTCTCCCTGGATTTTCATTTGTGACTCTGCTGAGTTGTGCAGAGATGCGATTCTCAAATGTAGGCGATATTCATCCATCAGACTGCAGACATTAAGAAAAATTAGTCCATCGGACTAAGAAAAATAAAAATATAATAAAATAGTTATAACACTGAATTTGATTGATTTAAGTGGTTGTGCTTTATTAAGACTGTCTTCCTTTCCCTTTTCTAGAATTAAAAAACTTTTATGAAATAATGATAATAACAGTAGGAGTAAGGTTGTTTGGAAGAGTTACATCTAAGTCAATCCTCCAAATTAACTTTGCAATTTTTCCGGTAAAATCCCAAAGCTGAGAGTCACTGAACTTAGTTACATCACTCTTAGGGAAACCAGCCCAGAATTTTCCTGGTTATCTGGAGGTATGGGATCACTATCAGCAAAGAGGTCCCCAGACAGACTTTTCTCCTAAAACGAGTAGGCAACTTCTTAGATGGCTTTGATAATTAATTACTGCTAGCAAAACAAGAGGGAAAATGGAAAGAAAAAAGCACATTACAGATTTAATGGATCATTGCTGATTGTTATAATCATCCCCCCCCCCACGCCTCTGATATCTTTTCATGTGGGTCATTGTACCTGAACTCTTCCAGAAGAAGAGGCCATCCCAGGGCAATACACCAGCTTTCCCTGCACAACAACAGGATGCACCTGCAAGGGCAGAAGGCAAGAGTGCCAGCTCCACAGAAAGATGGATAAGGCCTATCTTGCTTAGGCCCAGCACAGAGCCTGAAGATAAGCTACAACTGGATAAAGAAAACTGGCTAAAGTCAGCTTCAACTCTGTCTTCAGCTATGGGCATCCACCACCTGAGAAAATGCATCAGTCACTTCCTCCCTGAGCCACTGAAGGTCTAGTCCTGGGTTGGTCCCAGGTTCTCTTTTGTTTGCCAATGAGATGGAGCCATGGACCGCAGGTATAGCCCTGAGCCCGCCAAACTCACAAGGTCAGAATTAGCAGCTGTACTACCCAGCAACCTACTGGGAAGTCTGCAATGCCCTGCAAATGAAGAGCTAAGGAATCTGAACATGTCTCCCAATTACTCTTGTAAATTCCAGTCACAAGGGTATGACATATTATGTGGCATGTATTTACATCTGAACTGTGCTTTGTCAAATCTCCATATCAGCTTCGATAAGAACAATGGTGTGATAACTCTCAAAGTAATTACACAAGTTAAATTCTAGTTATCTTTATAGGTTATAACTAAGTGTCGAAACACCCTACACACAATAAATGAAATAAAATATTTTAAAATATGCAACAAATTTTCTCTTACCCTGGGACAGAATGTGGTTTCCAAGATCCTAAGCCAACTATTGCTTTGACACTGCTGGTTTTCTGGACGTGGGCAGGGGCCCAGGCCCAGTCAAAACAGGCTCCTCTAATCTTGCTATTTACTGGGATACCACACATTCCAAGGAGCCGTACCCACCTTCACAGAGGGCAGAATTATCTCAGGCCAGCCAGGGTGTGACTCCCACCAGTGTGCTAAAAGAAGTGCCTCAGCAGCTCAGTGAGCCAAAGGCCAGATACGAACCTTCAGAGTAGGAAGGAATCTCAGAAAATCATTCCCCCCACCCTCCTCTTTCCCAACATCTATAATTAAGGAAACTCAAGATTCATATTTTTAACAATAAGTAGGAAGTACGAACTCAAAACTTTGAACAAAGGAAGGAAAAACTCTTTTTCTTTCTATGGTCAATACCACGCCTCTCATTCAGGGACTATTTGTGGCCAAGCTCAGAGAATAATGCATCATTTTCTCTATTAGAACATACTCTCTGCCTCAATAAAGTCCTCCAAGAATGGCTTTTGTCTCAGGAGACACCAAAGCTCAATTCTTAATTCCACTTCCCCTAGGACACTCATTTGCTCATAGTTGAAAAGCTGATGATTGAAGAATGCTCTGTATTTCTACTTCCCTCACTGGGTGCAGGAACCATATATGGGTTTCCTAGGATGAAGAGGCAGCCCTCCTTCAGTGCATGGTGCATAGACTCAGGAAGTATACGAGCAACACCAAGAGGGCCCAAAAGAAACTATAGGGATCTAGCCTAATGTGACTGCAGTCATCTTGGCTGTAACTGCCATTTTGCCCACCATGTGGCCCTGACATGCCTCTGCAGCCCTACAGGACAATCAAAGTCATTAAGATAGGTATATTGTACTAGCCACTTGAGACAAGGACCACATGAATGGGTACAAAACCATCGAACACTAGGAAAAGGCCCCAAAGAGATCGTGCCTATTTTATTCTTTCACACCAGGGCTCACAAGCAGCCCTGGAGTTAAAAATAAAATGGCTACAAATATATCCTACTGACCCAGATGTAAGCAAGGATCATCCTCCTAAAAACCTACTTTATCCTAGTAGTCAAAGCTGACCAATGAGCTGCCTACAACTCAGCTCAGATACTGACCAGTCAGAACTGGACACTCACTGCAAGTCTGAATCCCTTGTTTGTATGAAGGACCTAGATGGGAACTTCGGGTAGGGAAAATTTTCTATATTAGCATCTCTTTTGTTTGTTCAGGGAACCATTAGCCTACCATTCCCCTGATCAGAGCTGCAGCTCCCTTCTGGCTCAAACAGAAGTTTCAGTAAAATCCTTGCCTGAGACTGGGATTGTGGCACAAATCTGGGAGGCTGTGGCAGGAGCACTGCAAGTTTGAGCTCAGTCTGGGCAACTATGCAACTTAGCAAGATCCCATCTCAAAATGAAATGAATAAAAGAAAAGGGCAGGGGATGTAGCTCAGTGTGAAGGCCCTGGGTTCAATCCCCAGGACTGGAAAAAAGAAAAGAAAAAAAAAGCCTTGCCTATGCCTATATTTCCTCTGGATCTGGTCTTGCTTCTATCATTTCTAGACCTAAGAACCTAGCTCTGATAACATACAGACTCTCAGATTCTTTTGTTTTCCCAATACTGGGCGCCGAAGCCAGGGTTTGTCACATGCCAATACTGGGTGAGAAGTGCTGAGTTATATCTACAGCTGTTTTTAAATTTTATTCTGACACAAGTCTTGTTAAATTGCCCAGACTGGCCTTGAACTTGTAATCCTCCCACCTCAGCCTCCTGAGTTGCTGGGATTGTAGATGGTATAGTGAGAATTGTCCTCCGAACCCTAGCTAAAGTAACCCCATCTGGTAGTACTCACCTCATCCCTCTTCCACACTACCAAGTGCTGAACCCTGTGCCACACTGCACATAGAAGTTCATTTGTCATTTCAAATGGACAGCATTCACTGAGACCAGCGGAGTTTTCTAATAAGGATGAGCTGGGAGCAGAATACACACAACTTTTCCTCCTCTAAATTACAGGTGTCAGGTATTTTGTCCCAGGGTCGGGAAAGTGAATACTACAGATGGGCAGCTAGATCGTGCTCAGATTCTTAACACAAAGAAACTGGGAGATGATAAATGTTTTTGTTTCATGAAAGCTGATGATACCAAGATTAAATTGTTCTGGTCAGAGGAGGCCAAATTAGAGCTAGAAAGTAATGAAGAGGCCAGGCATGGTGGTGCACGCCTGTAATCCCAGCATTTGGGAGGCTGTGGCAGGAAGATCACAAGTTTGAGGCCACCCTGGGCTACACGGTGAGTTCAAGGCCAGCCTGGACTACATAGAGCGACCCTGTCTCAAAAGAAAAATAAAAAAAGGAAAGAAAAGAAACAAGAAAGTAATGAAGAAAAAGTGCTTATGCCTTCCTGTCTGAGATAAATACTGTTTCAAGGACTTTTTGAAGACCCACAAGAGATTCCTTCTAGTTATACAAGCACTCCACTCTTCTTATGCCTGGAACTTGTGCCCTGATTTCTGTAGCCAAGTTTATCTTTAACATTTTTTTAGAATGAAACAATGCAGAGAGGTTGTTCTGGACAGAGCACCTGCCATGCAACAGCTCCAACAATGACCTGATGTCGACATCTGCCTTGACCTGATGTCAACTTCTGTCTCCAAAATCAATGAACTTTGTATCCAACTAATTTAAGTCCTTCTCCTTTTTTTTGCTGACAGTGTCTCACCATATAGTTCAGGCTAGCCTTCAATTCACTATGTTGCCCAGGTTGGTCTTGAACTCATTATTCTCTTGTCTCAGTCTCATAGGTTCTGGGAGTGTAGGCAGGTACACCTGACTTAAATTTCTCCCTTTTTGCCTTTAAAAAAAATCTATCTTCCTCAACCTCTTTGAAAATACCCATAGTTTTACTATGGTATGTGTGTTTCCACTGCAGTGCCATGTAATTTCCAAACAAATATCACTACTCTTTGGACAATCCCTCTGTTCTGTTTAGACTTACTTGCTGTCTCCCCAACATGACCTATCAGCTCTAGCATTTCAAAGCTAAGCAGACTATCTCCACTTACTAAATGTCATTTGCCTTCTGACACTTGAGTTTCTTCACCTATGAAATTAGAGTGCTATCTGATTTGTCTGATTCGCAGGGTTCTTCTAAGATCCTACCTTTTATAATGATACCAGGAAACTAGATAATGAATGGTAACCTGCAAGTGATACATTATTCTGAATACTCTTATTTCTGTGGCCATTACTTTTCGGCCTACTTTTCTTTTTTGTCTGTCTGGTTGATAAAAGTGAGACGCTCATCTGGGTTGAGGGTGTATCTCAGTGGTAAAGTGCTTGCTAGGCGTGTGTGAGGCACTGGGCTCAATCCCCAATGCTGGAAAAAAAAAAAAAAAAAAGATACTCGCTCTTTAAAGCTCAACCCAAGACCACTTCACCTTCCCAGTTGTTATGGTTAGGATCTAGAATGTACCTCACAGGTGTCATGTGTTCAGAGGTGGGACTTTTGGAAGGTGATTGAATCATGGAGGTGCTATACTCATCAGTAGACTAATCCACAGACGAGTTCAGAGCCGAATGTGCTATTATGAGGTGGGGCTTGACCTGGAAGTGTACATCTCCATCCCCAGGTCCTCCCGTCTCTCACTGCTTCCTGGCAACCATAACTGAGGCACCTTTCCTCTGCCTCAGCCTTCACCATGCTCTTCCTGCCTTGGAACCAGCCGACCACAGACTGTAACTGTGAGACAAAATAAACATCTCCTCCTTTAAGTTGTGAGTGTCAGTTATTTGTCTCAGTAACAAGGAAAGTGACTAAGCCACCAGCCTATTCTCTCTCCCTAGATGAGGCCATCCACATGACTCACAAATTGAGTCAGTTCCCATCAATCTGACTCACAAATCGATGTCTCTAGCCCAGACCTTCAGCTCTATATACTTTATAAATACAAGAACTTGATTTTCTCACAGGCACCTTAAACCTACCATATCCAAAATTAAACTTAAGACCTTCGCTATCCTACCACAATAAACCTGTCCATCATGGTTTTCTGAGTTTGCTTCAAGCTCCCACCCAACAAGATGTACGAACTGGAAATGCCAGGAACATCCTTAACTCCTCTTTTTCCCTCATAAGCCACGTCCATCCCATCACCACTTTCCATCCTAAATATCTCCAAAACCGTTGCTCTTTATATTTCCACTGCCATTACTATACCCCAAATCTCCATTGTTCTTCATCTGGATTATGTTACTAACCTCCAAACTAGACCTCCTGCATCTACTCATCATTTTCTCCAATTCATTATCTATACATCCAGAGAAAGCTTTTCTTTTAAAAATCAGCTTTGTTGAAGTATAATTTACATGCAATAAAATTCACACATCCAGATCAATGAGTTTTGACAATGTATTCGTTCATATAATCATCACCCAGTCAAGACAGAGAATATTTCCAGCACCCTGTGGAGTATCCTCATCTTCTTTAACTCATTGTCTCAGTCACTATAGTTCCCAGGCAACTACAGATCTAATTTTATTAAAATATTGCTTTTAATCACGATTCTGCTTGCTGTAGGATTTCACACAATGAGAAACACACAGTAGGTATTCTTTTGTGTCTGGCTTTTTATTCAACAAAATGTGAGTATATGTGTTGGTAACTTGTTCACTTTTATTGCTGAGCAGCACTCCACTCTGTCTGTGACTATACCACCATAGTTTTTTCTATTCATCACTGATGCGCATTTGTGTTGGTTCCAGATTTGGCCCGCTTTGTATTATCATTTTGCCAAACTACCTGGACCTTGATACTTAACATGTATCTCTTGTAGGTATCATGAGAGTCTTATTTTTTTATCTACTCTAATGATCTCTGCTTTGGGGGAACAGGGGCAAGACTAACAGATTTGTTAATGGGATAAGTAGAACAGGTATAAAGTATTTACAGAGGCTTGCCTGCCATCTTCCGTTACAATTTATATGTCCACTGTTAACCCAGTCATTCTAAAAGTGTAGTCTGTAGACCTGAAAAGCTTCATTGAAACCTCTTCAGGCTTGTGCAAGGACGAAACTATTCTCATGATAGTATTAAGTATTTTTTGTCTTTTTCACAAAATTACTGTTATGATTTGGAAGTGTTCCCCAAAGGTGTATGTGTTAAAAGCTTAGTCCCCAGCCCCTGGGCACTTTAAGAGGGGTAGCCTGGTGGAAGTAAGGTCACTAGTCACTCTAAATGTATGCCCTTGTTGGGAATATTGTCTATTATGGTTTCTATCTGGATGTCTCCCAAAAGCCTCATGTGCTCATGGGTAAGGCTTTTGAAGAGTGACTGAATCATGGTGGGGCACTACAGCTAAACATATTAGGAAGTCAAGCCTGGTGGGAAGAGGCAGGTTGCTGAGGGTGTGACCTGGTAGGGTGTGTCTCCCTCCCTAGGTCCTCCCTTTACTCTCTGCTTACTGCTCACCGTGAGCAGCTTTTCCTGTGCCATGCCCCTCTGCCATGCCATCCTGCCTTGGAGATAGGTGACTATAGACTGAAACCTCTAGAAAACATGAGCCAAGATAAACCTGTCCTTCTCTAAGCTAAGCTTTCAGAGCTAGGTATTTTGTCCCAGCAACAAGAAAGTGACTAAAATATTGTCTAATATTTTCCCATTATTAGACTGGAATTATGGGGGAGTTTTGGAGGAAACCCATACAGAGGTAAGTTCTCATTCTATGAAAGGTACATACAATCAACATGATTTATTGCGTTGATGTTAAACTTGATCACTTGGATGGGGTAGTATTTCTCAGGTTTCTACACTGTGAAGTTATATTCTGTTTTCCCCCTTGTCCATATTATACTCTGGAAGGAAGTCAAGATGTACAATCCTCACTCAAGGAGGATTCACTGCTTGAGGGTAAGGAAGCTACAGACATTGGTTGGAATTATTCTGTACGAGGGATTTGTCTATTTCTCCCAATTTATTCAATCATTTATTTATATAAGTATAGATTATAGATATTTGTTTCATACACTGAGTTACACCACAATACTACTTTGTTGCTCAAATTATACCAGTTTTGTCCATTGGGATCCCCTTCCATTGACTGCTGTATTCCTTTGACATGTTTTTGTTTCATTGTTTGGATTTTTAGAGAATTACAAGATGTTCCATGCTCACCTTGTATATTCTCAACCCCAATTCTAAAACCAGCTGTTTCTCCAAGGAGCTCTGTTTCACTAGAGAATGGCATTTTGAAACCAAGATCTATTCATTTCCTTTTCCCAATTTTATTTGTTTTATCAATTTGAAGTAGCTCTTTAGACATTTCTATATGTTTTGATTTTAAATTTTAAATGTACATGTATTCTGACTCAGCTCTCATATTTCCAGGAATTGATTCTACAGAATTAACAGCATGACCACAGTATTGCTTGTATAGGCAAAAAAAAAATTAGAAAGAACCCAAGATTCATCAAGAATGCATACTTTTTGTGTGTGTGTGTCCTGGGGATTGAACTCAGGGCCTTGTGTTTGCAAGGCAAGCACTGCAACCACTGAGCTAAATCCCCAGCTGAATCCATTTTTAAAATGATGTAACTCTAAATGATTTTAAATCATGTCTATAGGATAAAGCTCAGAGTTTAAAACGAGTTGAAAACAAAATAAACAGTACAATCCTAAGGAAAGAAACCAAACAGATACACATAACACAATTCTATAGAGTAGGATTTGAAAGGGAAACAGGCAGGAACCCTTATGTTTTAGTTTATATTTTCTATATTACTTTTTAGCTTTTATATTATTTAATTCTCTTAAAAAAAGAATATACCAGTTTTTTAATATACAAACATTTTAAGTATGTGTCTGTAAAAAGAATAGATTAACCATTACAATCAACTGCTCAAGTGAATTTAAACTGCAGTTTGATCCTAACATCTTACCAAAGGCATTACTGCCACCACATGGTGGCATAATATCATGGAACATTTCCTACTCACGGGTTTCTTGACCTCAGCACTACTGTCATTTTGGTACAGATAATCTTTTGTTTTGGGGGCTGTTTGGTAGTATACCTTGTGACATCCAAAAATGTCTCCAAGGGGACATGGGAGGTGAGCTGGGAAAAATACAGTATTTTCCAAATAGCTAACCAATTGAACTAAAGCCTTTATTAAACAATTCCGCCTTTCTTCATTAAATTGAAAAGTACATACTGGCAATTGTTCACATAACTGACAAAATCACCCTTATTTGAGAACCACTAATCTAAGTAACAGAATAATAGTTTTTTGAGTGCAGAGTATAAAAACAAAATCTGCTCATTCACTTTCAAATATTTCACACTAGACTAAGACTTTACAAGGTAATTTTCTAATATCAGGATGAGTGATCTCTAGCCTCTTGGTATTATCACACAGAATTCTTCTCATAGCTTTGGGATATTTTGAAATTTCAATTCAGCAACAAGAACATCTATTCTTATCAAATTAATCCCCAACTGCCTCAGGCAAAGCAAGAAAGATGCAAATTCTAGCACATACACCCCACTCTACTTTCAGGTCCAGTACAGAATTTTATAGCACTATTCTGTGACCTTATTACAGGGCCCCTGTCAGTTACAATCACTAAATGATAAGACAGTTCCCTCCTGCCTCATTCAGCCCACTTAATTCCCCCATTGTACTAGTTAGTTTCTGTTACTATACAAAATGATGAGTGCTGGGTATTTTGTAATGGAAAATTTTATTTTGGCTCATGTCTGGAGGCCCAAGAACATGATGCCAGCCACTGGCTTCTGATGAGTGCCTCTTGGTAGACAGAATCATACAACAGGAGCACATGAAAGACAGAGGTTACAAGGTGAGAGAGGAAGCAAGAGAATGAGCTGAGAAAGCCAAGTTCACTTTATAACAACCTACTCTCTCAATAATTAACACAGCCTTCCAAGACCTAACCCACTTTCCAAGATGCCCATTAATGCCTTCTGATGGTAGTGTCCCCAATGACCTAATCACTTCCCACTGGTCCCTACCTACAAAAGGTTCCACCAGCCTCTCCCTACCATTAGACTGAAGACCAAGTCTCCAGCACAGGAATCTTTGGGGGACAAATCATAGCACCCATGAGAGCATCCCCTATGTCCATTCCTCTTCCAGTATTACTCCTCTGTGGTCTACATGTGTGGTGGACTGATATGGTCAACTTGAGCAGGAATGCCAAGCTGGACTGAGCTGGTACGGTTCTGGGTGTAGAAGATCCACCTGAGGACTGCTGCCAACACAACATAAAAGAGAACAGGAGCAGAAGACAGGCCACGGCTGTTTCCCAGGAGAAGCTCTGTTGCAGCTTGTTTCCCTGAATGAACTCAGCTCTTCTCATTACAGAAGGAGCTCGGGGCCTTGCTGTTGTCGGGGATGGCTGCTGTTTGCTTTGGGGGAGCTTGGTTTTCATCTCCAAGATGAGTGTCATACCCTGGCTCCAGTATAGATTTCTTCAGGCTTTTAGTGCAGGCACTGACTTATATGAGACAGTGTTGTAGGCACCCAACCTTTGATTGGATCTTTTCAGTCTCCAGTTCATAGATAGATGTTCTGCACTTTTCCTGCATTTGGCTTGTATGTGAATACTGTAATGTGTAAATCTGCTCTCTTGCAAACCATTGACTCTAGAAAAGTAACTAATATAACATGTCAATGAGAGATTTTTTGTTGTTGTTAGTTTGTTTCATTTTCGTGGACTGCCCTCCCCAAATGGTGTGGGCCTACCATCAAACCCCTACAGAGCTCTATCTCCTCATTTGTAAAATAGAAGAGATATAATAAATATTTGAAGTTCCCTCTCAGCTCTAAAATCTATGATTGGGGATGATTAGAAATTATCTCCTATAGCAGTGATGGTGAATGTTTTAGAGACCAAGGGCCAAACTGCAACCCAAAACCCACTTATTTATCATGAGGTGCCAATACTGCAATTAAGCCTGAATACTGAGGTTTTAGTTTAGAAAAAACAACTCATATATTAGGATCTTTTGTCTTAAAAGAAAAACCCTATAACATGCATGCCACAGATTAACCGCCACTGCCCAATAAGCTTCCTATACCTATTTTAAGAATTACCCTGTAAGCAATTAGGTTGGGATTAGTGGGATCTTCTTAGAGCCATATACAGGAATTCTCATCAAATGACCCCTAAGTAATTTAATCTGGTGTAGTTTTTGTTTTTGTAGGAGTTTTCTCCAGTATGAGTTCTGCAATGTCAAATAAGGGCTGATCCATTACTGAAGGTTTTCTCATAGTTGTTACATTCACACAGTTTTTCTCCAGTGTGAAGAAACTGATGGACAATAAGCAAAGAGTTGTAACCGAAGGCTTTCCCACAGTCACTGCATTCATAGTGATTCTCTCCAATATGAACAAACTGATGCTCAATACAGGATGAATTGTGACTGAAGGCTTTACCACATGTGTTGCATTCATAAGGTTTCTCTCCAGTGTGAAGTTACTGATGTTGAATAAAATGAGTGATCTGAATAAAAGCCTTCCCACACTCATCACACTCATAGGATTTCTCTCTGCTCTGGATTCTCTGGTGTTGAATAAGAGATGAGCTATGATAAAAGGCTTTACTATATTCATTGCATTTACGTGTGTTGTTTTTCCCAGTATGAATTCTCCAATGTACTCTAAGGGCTGAATAATTACTGAAAGTTTTCCTACACTTATTAGGTTTCCTACATTCATAAGGTTTCTCTCTGTTTTGGATTCTCTGATGTTGAATCAATGGTGTGTTCAGAATTAAGGCTGCTTCATGCACATTACAGTCCTTCTCACTATGAACACTCTAATGATTAGTAGAGTAAGAGTTCGAGCTATAGACTTTTCCACCTGCATAAGACTTCTCTCCATACTACTTTTCTGATGTACAATGTACTATACACTATGATCAAAGGCCTTCTCATAATGATAACATTCCAAATTATTCTCTTTGATACAAATGATATAATATTGAACATAAACTGAATAATCACTGAAGATTTTACAACACTCATTACACTCATTTGTGTTATCTTTCTCATGTTTAGGATACCTTGGCTGTATAACAAAGTCTGATTTCAGACTGTTTGTCAAATTCTATACAACTGGGGTTACTACCTGTTATCTAAATTCTTTCCTCACACATAACTGTTGCTTGCTTCCAGAGTCTCTTCTCTTGAGTCCTGTTTGTTCTCTGAGTAACTATAATGTCTCCCCCAGGCTTCTATCAAACTAAAGTTCCTTGTAGGAACCTTTGGGTCTCTCTCCATATCCATCCCCTGGTTTGATTTGTTTTTAGAAAATACCTTCTTTGGTTTTGACTTTGTGGTCTTTAAGTCTTTGGGGGGGTAGTAAAAATGTTCCCTGTACTAGAAGAAGGAATGGCTAAAGTGGAAATGAGATAATATTACAAATGTCATTAGTCACAAAGGTAAGTCAAGTAGTCAAAAAATAATTTATTGAATACCTATTATTGGCTAGGCACTGTGTTTTATACTAAGACAATAATAAAACAGATATGGTACCTGTGCATTTGAAATTTACAGTCTACTGGGGAAGACAGGTATTAATCAAATAATTTCAAGCATGAGGAATGCTATAAAGTGTTAGGGAGATTTCAGTTGCGGAATGATCAGTACTTTATTTAGGAATGGTAACAGCCCTGGTCTCTGACTGCTAGAATCTTTCCTGGCTTTTGACACACAATCCCCACTTCCCTTGCATTGATTTCACCCCAACTAAAGTCATTTTTATGCCTGTTTCTTCTGTGCCCACTAGCATAGCCCCCCAGAAACTCTCCTTGATTACTGCTGAGGTTGCTAGCCAATTCATTAAAACTACTTTTTATATTTTCCTTTGCTACCCTGAGCGTTATACATTTGGCAGATTTCCTTCAGCCTTCACTTTTTTCCTTCTCTCTGAGTCATGCACTCATCTACCCACATACACACAAACCAAAGGCTTAAAGAGCATCAAAATTTGGGAGACAGTAGAAATTTTAAGAGGATCAGAGGAACAGGGCTACTACATGTATTAGTTCAGCTTTATGAGTAAACAACAAGTGATATACTTTTTTATTGTTGTAAACTGGGATTTTGTACACTGTGGATCTTATAAGTCCTTTTTCCATCTTAATATGGATAAAACAAACAGTATTTACATCTTTTTCAGTTGAGAATTATTTTTAAAGTAGTCTTAGTATGTGGACTTGACAACCTTAGATGATACAGGAAAATGAAAGGTAAAAGAAGGCAATAGAAGTCAAGCAGGGAACAGAAGTGTTAGTAGGAAACTGATATACTGGTAGGTCAGTCAAAACGGAAGGAACTATTAATGGACACATCTAAAGGACATTTTTTAGGTCTTCTCTACTTGACCTCTCTAGCACATAATAGTATGAGCCCTTCCCTCCTCCTTGAAATGCTCTCTTCTATTGGTTTGATAACAATTAATCCAACCTGGCTTTCCTCTTTACTCTGGCTACTGTTAAAATGGCTTTTGGACTCCCTTTGATTAACTTACATTGAGAATCTTTCAAAATACAAGAATTTACATGCAACAAATTTTATTGTCATCTCCCATTGTTAAAAATTATCTTCTATTTTCCCATATGTATTTACTCCTGGAATATTACATAAGATAGATAGGTAGATAGATAGATAGATTTTTTTTTTCCAGATACTTGAATGTTTAGGGTTCTAGCCTTTCTTGCCACTCTTCATGCTCTTTAGGTGATTTCATTCATTCTCATGGCTTCAATCACCATCTATGCTCAGATGATCCCCAAATCTGTATCTCCAATTACGGTCTCTTTCCTTCACTAAGATCCATTTCACATAGCTTTGTTATATTCATCTTCCCTCTAAACATCTCCATTTAGACCAGAATTTCTCAATTGCCACACTATTGACACTAGTGGGAGTGCTGCTATTTGTGAGCACTATAAGATGCTTAGCACCACCCTTGGCCTCTACCCCCACTAGATGCCCACAGTATCTTCGGATAATACCAAATGTCCCTTGTAGTGCAAAACTGACCCCTGGTGGAGACCTAACAGTTTGGATCTGCTAACCTCTAACAACAGGATGAACTAAACTCATCATCCATCCCCCTGTATGACCCATCTCATGTCAGAGAACTTCCTTTCACCTACACATCTACTATGGCTTAGATGTTAGTGCCCACCAAAAGATCCACAGGTAAAGGCCTGGTCTCCATGGTGAAGGTAATGAGAGATGCTATGGACCTACTCGGAGATTCTTAGGTCATTGGAGGCATGACCTAAAAGGGGATTGGGTCTCTCTCTCACTCTCCCTCTCTATTCTACTTCAAAATGTGATGGCTTATTCCTGCACTAGACCCCTACTATGATGTACCAACACCCACAGCACTCACCAGAAGCCAAACCAGTGCAGCCACCTTATCTTGGACTGTGACCATCCAAGACTATGAGCTAAATAAACCTTTTCTATAAAGTCAGTTGCCTCAGATATTTTGTGGTAGAAATGAAAACTGATTAAAATAACATCTAAGCCAGAAACCTGGGAATGGTCTCTGTCTGTTACTCCTTCACCTCCCATGGCTACTCAGCAAATTTGGCCAATTTTATATCCTTAAAATTATTCAAATTATTTTGTTCTCTCCATATTTTTAGATAGCAAAAACAAACAAAAGTAGGTATGATAAGGACCAAGTAAATAAAGAGAGACTCTGGTCACTAAACAGGAAAGAGAATGACCTCATAAAATGGCTGGGGGTGAGGCATAGAGGGATCTCTGGATCCAGGGTTGAGATAAAGGAAGCATCTTCCTACTAGCCTACCTCTACTTTTTCCCAGACTTCCTTGAGGTAAGTAGAGGTGAGCTAGCAGGAAGATATAGCTTTTCTTGAGTCTGGGAGAAAGCAGAGGAAAACTATCAGGATACTATATGATTTGATTAAACCTAGTTTACAGTGAATTTGAGCCTATAGGGACTTCAACATTTTCTACATGCCTGAAGGATTTAGGGAGAAACTCCAACTCATATTTCAAAAGATGCTATCTGCCCTGTTCTCACTTACATGTCCAGCTGCTTCTTAGCACTTCTCCCTCTTGCATTTGCAGTCATGGGTTTACTGCTTGTTCCAATTGGCAGATGACATCAGCTTTAGAAAACAGAAATCCTAGTCAAGGGAAAGAAACAGAATGTGATTGTAAGCTTAAATGACAAAAGACTATCCCATTCTCAGCCCCACACTGTTTCATTTTATAGAGTACAAGATAACTAATTGTCAAAAGCAATTGAATGCTTTCTATTTAAATAGGGTAAGAAACTGTTTAAGAATCTGATACTAGGAAGAAAAGAAGTCCTTATTTGTTATTTTACCCCAAACAGGAGTAATGGAATCTTTAGAAGGCAAAAATATCCCAAAAGACTAATCCAAGGTGAAAGGAACCAAGCTTACCCAAGAAGACTGAGTTCCTGTAGTTCTCCAATATGACATCCCCATACGATGCTCTCTGAGCAGGGCCCAGTTTTCTCCACTCTTTCTCAGTAAAATTTACAGCTGCCTCCTTAAACGACACGAAGTCCTGCATGCAGTTCTAAAGAAAAGATTGAAGGAGGCAGAATTAAGGGAGACGGATAGGATGGAGAGGAAATGGATCTGACCATGTTCACAGTATCAAATGCAAGATTTTGACTTGTACATTAAAAAATATTAAAATCTGTATACCCATTTGACAAATTTTGATACTATGATATCCAGAACTCAGTTATAAGAAAATGATCAGAAATACGAGAAGTTATAAACAAAAAAATTATATCTATTTATAACTTAAAATACCAAAATAGTTCTAAATTACCTAAGTGGTTTGAACAAACTGCTACTTGTTCACTAAAATACATTTATTCTCCTCCTTACTAAGTATACAAACATTTCTCAAGTTCCTTTGCAGTAGTTATGGCTATATGATTGAATTCTAGCCAATGGAATGTAAGCAGAGGGGATGCTGGGCTCACATATAATATATTCTTATCTACTATTTCCATGATGGATTCACATATACTATATTCTTCCATGTTGGTTTCCTCTTCTGACTGGCTAGTACAGACATGATCCCCAGAGTGAGTTTGGAGGTCATCTGGTAAAGGTGCTAGAGTTTCGGAGAGCTCAAGTTCCTGAATGGCCACTCTATCAGACTAGTGACCCATTTATTTGGTTATAAGAGCAAAAAATACACTTCTATTGTATTAGGGCCATTATGCATTTTGGGTACACAGTTATTAGTTAACCAACCTAATTCAGAAATTAGCATCTTGAAGTGGGAAATATCATAATAAACACCTATAATATACAAGTAGCATTGGCTTGACAGGTTTCAAGGAAGTAGATATTTAAGGCTTGAAAAATGTAGACTCTTGATATACACTGACAAAATAATTAGTAACTATGAAGGCACACCAAATGTTCACTGGGTGTATGGATCTAGAGAATAGGTTAGAAACAGTGAAAATGCTAATTTGCATAAGATACTGCAAGATATGTTCAGTAGAAAAAGAGTTCAGAGGCCAAGGCAGGAGGATCAGAAGCTGGAACCTGGGCAACAAAACAACTCATCAAGATCTGAAAATGAGGGACCAGGGATTTAGCTCAGTGGTTAGAGTGCTTGCTCGCAAGCATAAGGCTCTGAGTTCAATCCCCGGTACCAAAAAAAAAAAAAAAAAAAGATCTGAAAATGAAATTTTAAAAATTTAAATGGCTGAGGATGAAGCTCAGAGCAAAGGCCCTGGATTCAATAACCAGCAAGAAAGAGGGAGGGAGAAAGAGATGGAAGGAGAGAGGAGAGAGGAGAGAGGAAAGAGGAAGAGACAGAGAGGGAAAAGGAGGAGGAGGAAGGGACAAAGAAAGAGAAGGAGGAGGAGGAGAGGGAAAGGAGGGAGGGCACAGAAAGAAAGAAATAGAAAGAGTAACACGAAAGGGATGGAGAAAGGAGGGAGGAAGGAAGAATGAATGGACAGGGCAAGCTCAGGAAAAAATTTAGCCAGTTTTCAAGCTAAAATAAAATAGCATAGAGTCCAGACATTTGAAGCATAACATCATTGGAAAAGTAAACTGTTTTTAGATATTATGTAGTAGGAAATATGTCTTTAAAAGGGGTTTAAGCAACAAAGTCACATTAAAATTTGGCTGTTTAAAGTGACTTAACCCTGTATAAAAGGTCAGACTATGTATGTGGCCTTCCCATCCAAGCCTCTTGTTCACATAGCATTAAGATTATTCTCATTAAATTAAGACAGAAACACAGTAAGCAATAAACTAAGAAATATACCAAACTTGAGAATTATATCTAGGAAAAATTTTGGCTATGATTATTAGTACATAAAACAAAGGAAAATGATCAGAAGCCTTTTGAGTTTGTTTGTTTGTTTGTTTGTTTTGGGGTGCTGGGGATTGAACTCAGGGCCTTGTGCTTGCTAGGCACACAGCCTTTTGAGTTTTTGTGGAACCATATATCCATGACCTCAATCTACTTTCCTTTTTCCTCTAGCTGAGTATCAAGGAAGTAGTATCTCTCCTTGATTCTAAGTCATTTGTGTCACTGACTTTCTACATATCTTTCTTTTCAAGAATCCACTTCATCCTTCAGAGCCCACATCAAATCTCACTGCTTTCATTAGCATAGGAGCTGTTTAAAAAGATTTTAAAATGATGGCTGAATGAATAAGGCCATGGTGGAGAACCTATGGCATACGTGTTATTGTGTTTTTCTTTTAAGACAAAAGCTGTTAATGTTGAGTTGAACTAAAACCTCAGTATTCTGGTTTAATTGCAGTGTTGGCACTTTGCAATCAATAAGTGGGTTTTAGGTTGCAGTTTGGCATTGGTCTCTAAAAGCTTCGCCATCCTTGGAATAAAGCTTTCCAAACTCTCTCAGCCAGACACATTTCCTCACTTTCCTATGAATTCATACAGCATTTTTCTACAGCACTTTATTAAGTAGGCCTTCCATAAATCTGCTTACCTGTACCACATAGACTTGTACATACCTTCCTCCCCGAAAGATTCTAAGGGGAAGCAAGAAATGTCTCATGTGCCTTTGACTATCTATGCCAAATATTTCAAGTGAATAAAAAGACACTTGATTCTTAACCACTTTCTGTAAGTCATCCTCTCCAATTATTTGCTAATGAGTAGTGACTACCAATTGATGAAAGACTCTTAATATACTTGTAAGTCCCTGCTAAGCCTCCCTAACTGCTACTTAAACACAACTGAGGAACACCCAAAAACCATCTCGTTCACAGTCCATCCCACCCACTTGATCCTATCTTTTCAAACTATTGCTATAAATGTGGCTGATAAGCTTCATGCTGAGTAAGAAATCTATTTTCTTCAGGAGTTAAAATGAGATTTCAGGAAAGAGAGGAAAACCCCCAACTTATCTAGGACTTTGCTATCTGGTGAAGAGCAGACACAGTTTATCCTCAAGGAACCTTTCTTAGAAAGGGTGGGATCCTTAGATGGCAGAGCTAGAAGGAAAGAATTATAAAGTGATCCAATTTATCTTCACGTATTTCAGACCTAGCACATCTGAAATACGTACTTATGGCAAAATATATCTCTGACCTTGGCTGCCATAAGGTTTGAAAGACTTCACAGACATCTAAGTAATAAACTCCAAGGACAGAATGAATATAAATCTAGGGAACAGTATGACCATTAATTGGGTTTGGGATCTGCAGGAACCATTGCTCTGAGAATGAGGTTCCCTGTGATTAAAAAGTAATAATAATCTAATCAGTAAGCATCATACACATTTACTGAAATGTCACTATGAACCCCATACATATGTACAATTACTGTCAGAAAAGTTTTTTTTTAATGCCACTAGCCATAACTCCTTTATTGAAATATGGAGAAACTGTCTAACTTTATAGAACAAGAAAAGAGGCAGAGGTGAAAAGGCAGCAGTGCCCTTCCAGTAGTCAAGGTCACGGAGATCTTCAGCTTCTACACATCCTAAGTATTCCAGGCCTATGGCAAGACCCTAGCCATGTGCAATGATTTGAATGTCCCCTCCAAATCTTACATTAAAATTTAATTGGTATCATGATGATATTAAGAAGTAGACTCCTTAATGAGTAAATAGGTTTTTATCACAGAAGTACAGTTATCACAGGAATGGGCTCCTGATAAAAGGATAAATTCAACCCCCGCCCTCTGTCTTTTGTGCTAGCTTCCCCTTCTGCCTTTTGCCATAGGATGATATAGCAAAGACCCTGATGAGCATATGCAGGCACCATGCCCTTGGATTTCCTCCAGAACAGTGAGTCAAATAAATTTCTGTTAACTATAGATTACTCAGCCCGTGGTATCTTGTTATAGTGGTAGAAAACAGACTAAAACACCATCTATTCTACCGCACACAAGATCCATCCACAAAGGTGCAGTGTGTCATGTCATTCATCCTTCATCTTACACACCTAGCACAGTATCTCCAGCAGATAAGAAGCCCAAAGTACTGTGAGTGAATTAATGGACAATCTACCTAATTCCCTTTGTCTGATTCCATATCCATCAAGAAACTTTTTGTTCATGATTTACTTCTTCATTTTGAGTTCTTGCCTCTGGGGAGAAAAGAGGCAAGAACTCAAAATGCTGATCATATTCAAGTACTTCTTTACCTCTGGGTAATAGGGACACACTATTTTATTCTCTATGTAATCCTGCATTTCCCTAATATCTACAGTTTACTTCTTCAATACTCCCCCACAAAAAAAGCAATATTCAAAATCCCTTGTGTATTTGTTTGAGGAAGAAGTGGGCATTTCTAGCTTAGTCATTATAAACTGTACAGTATTTCACAATTTAAAAAATATCCATGCCTCCTGCAACCTTTCTCACCAGAACAGTAGCTCTGCAGTCATCCTGTCTACTCTCAAATCTTGGCTCTGTATGATCAAAGGCAAGTTTCTTCTATGCTTCAGTTTCCTTATTTAATAAAGGAAATAATAATGCTAACTACCTCACAGCATTGGCAATTAATACATATTAAGGGCCCAAACCAGTACCTGGTACAGAATAAGTACCCAGTAAAGGTCATTTAATTGGCAGTTCATTATTCTTCTAAATACTTTCTCCACATAAATACTAACCAAGATTTTTTTTTATTTTTTATTAGTATATGTTTGCCATACATAATGATCACATTCATCATGGGCAATTTGTACCTATACATGGTATATGTTAATTCTCTTCCCCATCCCCCTCTCCTCCCTTCAACTGTTTTTTCCCCTCCCATTCACAAAAGCTGTTTCCATTTTTTTCTTCCCCTCTTCTTTTTAAATCCCTTTTCCCTCCCCCACCATCCCACCCCATTCCCCTTCCCATTTGAACAGGTTCTTCCTACTTCCCAATATCTATCCTCCATTTTGCTCCTTATTTACACTATGGGTTTTACATACAAGAGAAACAATGTGATGTTTAAACTTGTGTATCTGGTTTATTTCACTTAAGACTATGGTTTTGAGATACATCCATTTACCTAAAAACGCCTCAACTAATCAAGATTTTATGATGTTTTCTTTCTATAGTTTGTTTTACAAAGACAAAAAGTATAAACAGTATGTTTGGTCATACTACCAAACCCCCACTACCCCACAAGATGCCTACCCCTTCTCTCTATTGAACACTGACAATCAGTAAAGGGTAATGTAGAGATAGGGACTTTTAAATTCCAGCCCTCAAGAAATCAGAGGATTTCAGGGCAGGATGATACAGGAAAGCCAAAATATAGACTGTGGAAGTCCTTTCTAACCTGGGCCATCTCTTTGTATTTCCTTAAGAAAGTACACTTTTTAAGAGGAAATTAAAAAGGAGTTAAGGAGTGGAACCTAATTCTGCCAGACCCCGTTAGCAGGGCCAGGAACCCTGAAGATGCAGGTCCCAGCTCTACACCCAAACTCATGAAGGATTCTAGGGACCAAAGCTCCCCTGCATTACTACAATCCCACATCCAAAAATCAGCTTCTCCATGTCTATTTTCTTTTCTCCTTTCAGGGACTCACTCCCTCTCTCATCCTTTACAGAGATAGCTGGCATAATAGAAAAAGTGTAGAGAGTCAAATACCTTACTTTCTTGGAGTTTCTAGCAAAAAAGGGAATGATAATAGTGAAATTACTACCAGTTATTGAGCACTCACCAGGTGCCAGGTGCTTTCTATAAGTCACTTTTTTTTTTTTAAGAGTAGGAAATTTATTGAAGTAGAGAAAGAAAGCTCCTGAGAGACAGGTGGGGACCCAAGTGGGTTGCCCAAGTCACTTTTTATAGATGATGAAAGGTTAACTTTTCCAAGGTCTCAGAGCTGCCCATATACATTTTACAAGGTTGCTGTAAAGAAAAACTAAAACTTTATTATGTGCACACTGTAGGTGTCCAGCTAATGGCTACATTCTCTTTCGCTTGTATTTCTTATCTCTGTTCTGAAGTTTGTGGATTCAGCTCTTCATAATCACAGCCTTTGCACCACCATTTGGGCATAGTGACCCTTCCCAAGACCTCCACATCTCTTGCTCGGAATTGCCAGAATTCTCCAACACTCTGGCAAGATTCCAAATTGAATTTTTAAAATTGTATTTCTTTTTCCATGCTTTGCTCCCTATAAAGCAAATAAGGGATTGGATGCAGCCTCTTTTGAGCTAAGACTAAAGTCTAGAACTTCAGCAGCCACTTGTCTCCAGGAAGCCCTAAACACCAGCAAGCCCCAATACCTTTACCCGAGGGCACTGCTGTGACAGACACCCAGCAACATTAAGACAATTACAGACAATGTTACCAACATGCCCAGTGAATATACAAGTGCAGGGCTGGTGGAAAGGACTCTGCTAGGACTGAGGGTCCCCAATTCTAATTTTTACTATATGCCAAGTGACTGGGTGTCCCAGAAGAGGTACTATTCTGTCCTGGGCTTGTTTCTTTTTACGTGCAAATGGAGAGATGGATGTGTAGGGACAGTGGTCCCCTTAGGTAGGGAAAAGATAGGGTAAAGGCCTCCTCAGACACTAAACATAAAAGCAGCTACATTCCAACAGAGATAAAGGCAAAGAGACTAATTCTGGAAGGCCCCAGGTAATCTGATTAACATACAGAAAGCAAACTCTCCCTTTTGACTCTTTAACTACCCCTAAGGCACCCGCCCATAAATTTACCCTCTGCCAAAAGACAAAGGTCACAGGACTGAGGGAAATCGAGGCAGAGGTGATAGACAAGCCCAAGAACCAATCAGATTCCAAGGGCCGACCCAAGGGAAAAAACTCAATAAAAAGGGGCTACAACGAAGGGCCCACGAGTATTTCGCTTTGGAATGCTCCCTACTCGTCGAGTAGCTATCTGTCATCTCCTTTTCCCCCTTTTCTCACCACTTTTAAATAAATTGTCCTCTAAATAAATTGTCTTCTCTTAATTTAAACTCGGTTTCTTTAATTCTTTACTGTAGCTAGGTTTACGATCGCCGGGAAATATATTTTCTAGCAGGACAGCAGCTCACAGTCCACCTCCAGACGTAACACAACTACCTCTTAAAAGAAGATGCCAATAATGCACGTTTACAGATAAGGAACATGAGGCACAGAGTCCAGGAATGGGCTAGTCACATGACAGAACCATGTGGCTTTCCAAATGAAGACAAACGGGGCTCGTACAACTATCCGCTCCCTGGTTAACACTTGTTGCTCAAAAAAAAAAAAAAAAAAAACTACACTGTAGGTTGCAGGGCGAGCACACTGAAGTAAGACCCGCCAGAGCTCTGGGTGCCTTGGGCCCTACCGGCCTCACCATTCAGCCAGATGCTTCGGGCTACGCAGGCCCTTAGCTCGTTTCTAAGCAAAGGACTTGACAGGAACTGAGATGTTAAACACACACGCGCACACGAACCCGAGCACACATAAAACCGGAGACACACTC